>CAJQZM010011344.1:0-10831 GCA_907164665.1 Colias nastes | reverse complement strand
TATTTACCTAATGTTGTGATGAGACAAATAAAGTTATATTTTATTTTTTTTTATTTTTATTATAAATTATAGTAACTATACACAACTAAAATCAATCATTTCTCTATTCCAGGTGAAAATCTGGTTCCAGAACAGACGAACGAAATGGAAAAAGAAGGACAACGTGTCAAACGCAGAAGTAGCAGAGATGAAGCAGCAGAACAAACCTCTAGAAGACAAGAAAGAAGACAGAGAAGACCCGCTCGCTCTCGACATGTCAAAGAAGAATTGCAATAAGATACTTAGTGAGAAGTTAAAAACGAAACCCACTCAAAACGTACTGCCAAAACCTAGGAGAGTGGAAAAGGGGGTAGTTCTAGAAACGATATGTGACGCTAACGACATAGAAAGTAGGATATCAATAACTAAAATAACGAATAAGCTGTCGAGCACAGATCTGTCGGAGACGGGAGTTTCTGTAAAGAGTTTCAACCCTCAGGACGAGCTGAAACTAGACGCCTTGAGTAGAGATGTTGAGATGTAATAGATTCAATTGTTGATTGCGATCTCTGGATGTACCGAATTGAATATAAATTATAGCTCTGTTTATTCTTTTTAAAAAATTGTCACCAGAGTTAGATTTCCCAAAATAGATTTGTGAAAAATATAATTGCTTTCCTATTTAATTTGTTAAATCGATTGAAAGAGTAAAGTAATTTGGAATTTAGATCTTAATTAGGCAGGTAGGTACCATTTTGACTCTTTACTGTAAAATTAGAAATCCGTCCTTCAAAATTAATATGATTACCTATGAGCACTTCCAAGATATGATTTTTATAGGCAATGCATAGCTTACTATAGCTTGCTTACTCCAGCTTAATCTCATAACCGAATCGGAATCATTAATTGTATTAAAACTTACCAAAGAACATTTGAAAGCAGCTCTAAAGGATGGACAACATCAATCAGTTGAATTATATAAAGCTGCAGGACAGCCTTGAATTGATTGCATAGAGATTTGTTTTAGTATTTTTAATCGTTTCTTATCATAATACGATACGGTACTTACCCGAAAATTACCTGGCTAGCCGCTAGGTAATCTGTTTTTAGCCTTATTTGAAAGCCCTGATAATAATGATTGAAAATTTGTCTGTACCGAACCAAGTTTCATATTTACTAGGTAGTAGTTTATGCTGTACATTGATATATGTCAGTATTATGATTTCCTTTTTATTTTAATATATATTGCATCTGTTCAAAAGGCGATATAAAATCAGGGTAGTTCTCAAGGCAACAAACACGATGCAGTAAACCATGCAATTAGACTATTATTAATTATTATGCCTTGTTAATCTGTATACGATTAGATAGATTATATATGTATTATATAAATAACAGTCAGTAAGCAGTATTATACTATTAGTTTTAAGTCTATCTGATTGTATTTTTTTCTTTCGGTATAAGCCAGAGATCGCAAAATACGTGTGAAAAAGTACAATATTATTTTTTGTTTGTGATCTGATAATTTGAAGACATGATGGGTTTTCCTTCTTGATATTATCTTTGTAATTTTTTGTTTTCCCTTATACCTACATCAGTAATTTTCTTTTCTACCAATAGAATATTGCACAAAGCGTTTTATTTTATAGACTTTTTTTAGATTTATTGAATTCTTACTTTTCTATAAGTACCTACTTTATTAGGTATACAGTCTATCTAAAATGTTCTAAAAAATAGAAAATATTTCACCTACCATGTCTTCAAAACGAGTCTCAAAATTAAAAATTGTGTAAGATTGTAAATTTTTCGGAAAAAGGGTAATAATGTCTCAAATCTTAAGTAATGTTAGTGTTTGTATGTTATTATATACATTGCTTTTGCTTTTGTTACCTAACCGTATGTTTTGGGAAATTATTTAAGAAACAAATTAAGTATTTAGTTTTGAAATCACGCAGAAAAGCATTTAGAAAATATAGAAATAATTATATAAACAGAAAAAATCTATACCTACCTACTAAGTACTTATTAATTACAAAAAAAATGTTGTGTCAACCAGATTTTTATAAGTATGTATTTTGTAAGTGCTTTAAAGTTTGAATTACAGAATGTGCAATAAAATTGATCTGTTGTAATCATTATCATTATAATAATATACTCGTGTATTTCATTTCTAGTCGATGTTACAATGTCACTGTAAAAATAACAATCAAAATTATTTCTAATGACAACCCTTTTTCGGCATTTCCGTCCTGTTCTAAAAATCATTTTGTTTAATTTTATAGATAATTTGTACGTCTAGCCCTAGATGTATTATATTTTTTGTTGTCTGAAATAGTCATTTTTGTAATACGTGTTTTAATTAAATTACTGATAAAATTTGTATAAAAAATCGAACTAAAACATGCTTTGAATAAATTTTGAATTAAAATTTGGCGCCAAATCCGCCATTTTTTATTTTTATTTGTAATACGTGTTTTAATTAAATTACTGATAAAATTTGTATAAACAATCTAACTAAAACATGCTTTGAATAAATTTTGAATTAAATTTGGCACCAAATCCGCCATTTTTTATTTTTTTAATCTATCTAGATTCTACACGTATAAATTATCTAATAATTACAGTTTTCCTTGCTTCCCACCGCTCATACGAAACTAAATCCTCGCATTTACCTTAGCCTATTGAATCCATGAATTTTTGGGAATTTTATATAATTGTAAAATAAATTACTTAAAGCTAAGTATATCGAAATAGTTCTGAACCCAGCTTTTGTAATACTCGGCCTTAAGTTATCTGTGTGTTTTATTTCACGTATTTGGGCAGAGAATAATGTTTTTGTAAAAATATTTTCATGATGTAAAGATTGGTGTGTTAGTTAGGTATACCTACTTACTATAGAATATTTAACTTAAAAATATGTTTGTTACCACAAATAAGTAGGTACCTATAAGTACTTACATATAGGTAATATGTATTTATAAAAATAAGATAAAAATCTATCCAATGTGACTTATTTCAAAATAAAGTATTATTTTTGATTATATAATTGAATAATCTTCAGATAGGTAGGTTCTTTATTTCAATCTGTTACAAAAAATTTGCCCATATTCGTGAAAGAAAACATTTACCTAACAATAAGCTTCCTATACAATAAGATCGAAATTGTAAATTTTATTTATTAGAGAATGTATTTTGGCGTTTGTTTGACGTATCAATGTAGCGTTAGTGTATAGATAGTGGGGATGAGAAATAAAATAGTTTTTCATATATCAACATGTCATTTATTACTTACCTACACATTTCTATGTAAAGAAGAATACAGAAAATTAACACTCATATTTCTACGTAATAAAAACGTTTCCCAAAAAGTGTTCGAATCAAATATATTCTATCCTATTTCCTAACGTGGAAATTTATGTGGCTGTATGTTTATTATCTGTTATCTGATCATGGGAAAAGTTACTGAACGGATTTTGATGCTGCTTAATAGCAGTGATATAGCTAATGTACCAGAATAACACGTGAGCTTTAAAATTCACTACTACCCGTGGTTTTGTCTGCTTTTAAAGCGCGGGACAGATACAGAGAATAAAATACACGCTGTTAAATTAATGACAATCACCATCACGACAAAATCTAGGCGAAAAACAAATATTACTCCATTTCTTGAAAAATTAATTCTTAAAAATCTGTTTTTTATTACAAAACTGAATATTATAATAGTAAAATATTTTTGATAAAAGCGCCATCTATCTTTCTAAGACGTAATTTTAACCGCCATCTATGAAATACCTTTCTAACTACGTGAGAGTGACGTTTTGTGGAAATGACTTTTTGAACTGTTGAGTTATTTCGCAGGATTTGTCATAGATGGCGCTAGCAGGCAAAAATATACAAATATTTTTATACGAATTTTTCAGACGACTGAATAATTACAATAATTTTAATAAAAACAAGTTAGATTTATTACGAATTTTTAAAATATTTTTTTTGTAAATATTAATGTTTACATTGGTACCAAAATATTTTACAGGAAAGTACCTACCTACTTGTAGAAAATATTATTTCTCTGGAAGGTGAGATGTTGGTTTTTTAAGTGGTTTAATGCTCTAAGTTTTAATCGTTAGATTTGTTGCAAGAATATAGATTATTGGACTGTTTATATTAGTCGATGTCGAAGACAGAAATGTTGCAAAAAACAATTTAAAAAGAAGCTCGCAGCTTTTGCTGTATAGAACAATAAACCTCCAAAACATCTATAGGTGCTCAATTACTTACTATGTATTTATCAAAGTTACGAACTATCTTCTTAGATGTTATGTATTTACTACATTATATCCACAGATTATATCTAATTATAAACAGTACACCCACATACGGTCTACACTTATGTGTAGCATAATATTCCATAAGCATACCTTAGAACTTTAGAAGCATACCAATAAAAATCTATATAATATATAATAAAATATCCTAGGTACTTGAATAAAATCAATCCCGTTCGCATTAGCTGAAAACCGCTATACTTTTGGTTGTTATTCCAGTGTAAGTGTAAGTGACCTCGCTAATCGCCGGCCAAGGGTCCCGCCGACCCTAGGGGCTGGAAATTACACGCTATAAATAAGCCAGCTATCTTCATTAGGAGGCTGGACTTAGTAACGTTTGGTGTACATAAGAATGTAACTGTTTGGTTTTAGCCATTTCAGTTATTTATGAAGATTTTGGATTGATATTAAGAAGCATGTAAACAATTATATATATTAAATATTATTTTATGGAGAGCGTGATTGCACACTACTCATTTAGCATATAGGTATGTACCTACATACTACCCATAAGTTCCTAATAATATAATGTTAGAGATATGCATCAGACTGTTAGATACCTACAGATTACTGTAGTCTGTAACGTTTACAAAATATTATACAGTATACCTTAGCTTTTTATAATATAAAGAGATAAATAGTTTCGTCATTCGTGACACAATCATAGAGTTGTAGTTCGAGACAATCATATTCATTGAATATAGTAACTAAATAATCAATAATTAAGTTATTATTATTAATTTCTATAATACGTCCCATAACTCCCAATAATTCTTACACACCATAAAACAGCAATCATTAGCTCAATGAAACTCCACTAAAATGATTTCCGAACGAATTGGCAAGCTTTAAACTCCCAGATGTTTGTTAAATAGCCCGTGACATTGGTTATTAGTCACAATTTGTCAGCGGGCATCGAACCGGCGACCCGGCAGATGTAACCAGCAACTATTGTTGATATTCTATGGCTTTGATTGAAGGTGTGCGAAATTTATTACGCGTTTCTGGAATTACGTGTAGAGAAAACACCTTTAAAATATTAGTGGCTAAATTAATTTTTATTAAAGACTAGCTTTTCGCCCTCGTAGTCAAAGGAAAACTATCCTGTGTTAATCCAAGTTACCCTCTATGTGTAGCAAATTTCACGAAAATTAGTTCAGCAGTTTTTGCGTGAACGAGTAAAAAACAAAACTTTCGCATTTATAAATTATGTAATATAAGTAGGATGTGGAGAAATTAAGTTTTTTATTGTTAGAATAATTAGTAAGTGTGATTTTTGGTAAACCATATGAGTCATATTTTTACAAATTAAACGTTCGTCGTATTATATGTAATTTATCAAAATCGGTCCAGTCATTTAACCATGACTTGAACATACATACAATTTGGCAGTTATAAGTAGAGATCAGTGACAGATTAGCATCACTAAATATTACCTATTAACGCCTGTATATACAAAATCAATATTCGACACCAATACCTTACATAAACGCATTACTCTCCCAAAACGTCAATCTCATGGTATTTGTATCAAATCTCATTATTTGTACTAAAATTTGTATTATTACGTTACAAATTTAACCCATCATCCAATCATGGAAAAATATACCTTATGTCTATAGCAATAAGGTTCTAAGATAAGCATGTAATATTTATTTTATGCTGTATGTTTAGAAGGGCATGAAAAGTGTCGATTACAGATAATCGGCTTAGAGACGTGATCTCTGTATGGTGGATGCGTATTCGCTTGGATGGAATGTGGATGTCACACGTTTTGTGCTAAATATTACTTATTTTTTTATAAGTTATAATGGTACCATTGTGAGTTTTAATAAAGCTGGTAGAAGGTTTATTGGTTTAAATGTTACTGAGCAGTTTCTATTTGTCTTTAATTAAATTGATCGTAATAATAATGTGTTTATGCCGATTCATTGATTCAAACTTCAAAAGCAAACATATTTATGAAACTAGACTTCCTTTAGAGGCGTATGTACCTAGGTATTTTATTAGGCAATCGACATAATTTTATATTTACCTGTGGTACCTACTGGTTCGGAAATCGGTTCAAAATTAGCGCGCCTTCTTCGAGCAACTTTCCTACAATGTTTTTATTGTGTTAAGTTAATAACAATATAATTATTTTATTTTTATGTTAATATTTTTTTTGTAAGGTAGGTAGATTTTTGTTCTATCAAATGAAAATGATAGGTACCAACAGTTTACTTTTTAAAGCTTCACTACATAGTATAAAACAAAGTCGCTTTCTCTGTCCCTATGTCCCGATGTCCCTTTGTATGCTTAAATCTTTAAAACTACGCAACGGATTTTGATGCGGTTTTTTTTTAATAGATAGAGTGATTCAAGAGAAAGGTTTTAGTATATAATTTATTAGATTTTAGACAAAGCGGGCGAAGCCGCGGGCGGTAAGCTAGTGTTTAATAAAACAAAGTCATTCAAAAGCTCTCACTAAAAGTACCTATGCATGTTGTTTATTAATTTAATTGAGACTTTATCAATTATTGTAGAATATAATACTTATGAGGTAGGTATAATATGATGCTTAGATCGCTACTATATATATTTATATATATAATATTATAAATGCGAAACTCTGTCTGTCTGTTACGCTGTTCCGCTTAAACCTCTCAACCGATTTTGATGAAATTTGGCACAGACAATCTTTAGACCCTGAGAATACATAGGCTACCTTTTATTTAAACACGCGGGCGAAGCCGCGGGCGGAAGCTAGTAAACTAATAAATCAACATGCAGAACGAATGAACGTTTGGATTTTGATCGTGATAAACATTAAGAATGAGTAAAACAATGACCTGCTTAAAAAAGGTTAAAATAAAAACCATAGTATAAATATATAAACTTCCCGTAAGTTAAAGTTTTATAAAGTATAAAGTAATAGTCCCATTAATATTTACGAAGGAAATAAACGACCAATTTAACGTCAAACAAAACGCACAGACGGAATGATATAGCGATGTGTTTATATATTATCACTGATCTGATTATAACGTAAATTATGTCCAGATTACGGCTATAAAAACTTATTAAATATATATATTTGTTTACTCCAAGTGTCGCTAACTGCTTGAGATGATGGACGCGGTTACATGCGGTCGATTTGAATATTTTTCAAATATTTTACATATGATGACTTTAAATTTGAGTTATTTATGTATGAAATTAATGGGTCTCTCTTAAACACATCAAAATAAAAATTAATTTATATTTTATGTTTCGATAATCGATTTTATGTCACTACCGGCACACAAGTACCTATATTTATATTGCGTTTCGGTATTGTACAACGATCTAGCTTCTAGTCTTCTAGATAATAGTATAATGAACAAATTGCATGTTAAACCATCAGAAATAATTTAATTTCTACGAGTTTTAAACATGCATATATATTATATACAATTACACAATAATAAAATCTCCAAAAAATATAAACGAAAAACTCTATTGTGTTATTTCCTCTTTTTTAAACATTTTAAACAGTGGACAGAATAGAAAAGACCGTGAAGTGGAAGAGTAGAAACATTGTGAAGCTAAAGATTTTTTTCTTACGAAAGTTTTTCATATAGGTAATTCCTCTTAAAAAACATTTCATTCAACAAAAATTATTCGCCATGTAAGCCTTCCTTTAGGATTAAGCACGAGTGTCCTCGGCCCGGGAGGCGTTAAGTTATTCCCCGCACTCACGGATTATTTTCAATAATATCATGAACTGCAAAACTGTATAATTCACTTAAAAACCTCTTTTTGTACTTATTTATTTTCAAAGACTCCACTAAGCGATAATGCCACTTATTTTTTCACTGTGTTGTTGCAAGAATTTGTCACCCAATATATTTTGAATAACTAAATAACAGTTCTCTATCTTTATTTCTCTGTAACAAAATGAGCTAGTTCAGAAAATACTTATAAATTGGTGATTGAATGTATTTTACATGAACATTATTTTTAAAAAGTGTTCTGCACTCCTAGTACGTCTAAAATAAAATTGCTTTTCATACTCCTCCGTGAGCGCAATTTTCGAAAAAAGTATTGAAATTTATTTATTCCACACCTTCCTATACCTATTTGTAGATATTACTACACACGCACTACTAAATGTGTTAGCAAAATAGTGGAACCCGAAATAAAGTGTGGAGTCATTAATTTAGTGAGCCCGTGGAAACAGGTAGCCGGTTCGAGTCCAAAGAGAGCAAGAGTATAAGCCGAGCCTGATAAATGAGCGGCATCGTCGGCTACTGGTGTTGGCAGAATCGATAGAATTGGACTGGGTTCCGTAAGAAATTATTAGGAAATATCTATACATATAATAAAATCGTAGGAAAGTCAAAACTGTACATTGAATATTTTTTTAAAAGAATACATAATCCATGATCTATAATCGATATAGAAGCCAAAAATATAGTTTTTAGAATTTTTGTCTGTTTGTCTGTTTGTCTGTTTGTCTGTTTGTCTGTATGTTTGACCGGGCTAATCTCGAAAAGTACTGCATAGATTGACTTGAAATATGGCATGAATATTACTAACAGGTCGGGTCAGGCTATAGGCTACATATTATCAAGCTATCACCTACGGGGGAGGAGCTGTGAACCTTTATTTTTCTTACGTATTCTCTATACTACGACAACGTACAAACTAAAGACTCATGTTGTTTTTGAGTAAGCCATGCTATTATCTATCTTTACACTATAAAAACTACGTCATTTATGTAATTTTGGCAGAGAAACAGTTAAATGAATATTAGCAGTATAAAGACAAATTTGAAACAGCGCCATCTATGAAGTGTTACAAAAATCAAACACACGTTAACTATTGGAAATTAATAATCAAATGACGCATATATAAATGTTGTTTGACAATATCTAGATTGACACTATAAAAATTATGCCATTTAAGTAACTTGGGAAGAGAAACATAGTTTATTGAATGTAAGTTGTATAATGTTAATTTTGTAACAGCGCCATCTATGAGATTTCGTAAAAATCAAATCAATTTACATGTTAACACTACTGAATACACTGTTGAAAATTAATAATTTAAATATAATCAAGTTATTTATTTAACTCTTTAACCCATATCTTCCCTTCCCTATAAGGTATATTTCGTGTAAATAATAAATATTGTAAGGGACGAGCACACTATCAAGGTCAAGCGCAGGCGACAACGGGGCTCCCCACACAGCGACGCCACGTGTATGGGGCGGAGTTTCAACGCTACACGAGGAAGAAAGGCGCACCGCGGTTTCGACGAGGCGCACCGCGGTTTCGACTATCGCGTTGTACGCACTACGCCACGTGTATTGCGTCTACACGTGGAGGGGGCGTGGCCTGGGCGGCACATGCAAGACAGCCGCCGCCGCTTTGTGCCGCCGCCGCCGCTTTATGCCTCGCCGCCGGGCGATGGCTTTGTAGCTCGCCGCGTCGCTTTGCATCTCGCCGCCGGCGACGCATATAAATAGCGAACATTTTCGAATAGCGTTCAGTTCCAGCAAGTTATTCCTCCAGACTAGTAGTGAGTGAATAAGTGATTAAGTATATAAGTTATAAATTGTAATAGTGTACATAAGGGAAAATATATGTATGTCGAAGGAAGGGTGTTTTCTTGACCACAAACCCCAAAATATACAGTCCACAACAACGTGTGGTCCTTCGAGCCGGATAACAACGTGTGATCCATCGAGCGCCGGATACTCCAGGAAGAAGAAACGCTGCACGTGGAAGACCAGATCCTGCCGAAGAGAGGTGCACATCGGCAACGAGCTCACCTTCGAGGGGCGAATATCGGCAAACCGGTAACGTTGGTACTAGCCTGCTGGTGTTTTTGATCGTCACCAGGCGACTCAGGTACCTACCGACGGGGCCGCGCTGTTGGTACTAGTCCAATAAGGTGAGTCGTAAGGTTTTTTACGGGCAGACACGGGCCGCCAGTGGTGACCTTGGTGGTACGCGCCGGGAATCAGGGGTGCTGGTCAGCGGAACGAGTCTGCCAGTATAAGCCTGCGGTGCGTCACCTCTTTAGGCATGGTGGTTACCCGCAGCCAGGGTGAAGCTGCGGAAGTGGAGGACCGGAGCCAGGAGACAGAGCGTGTGTGGCAAGAACGAATGCGGCGGCTGGTGCTGGACCCGCTGGCATCGCCGTCTGACGCACGCTTGACGTCAGCCACAGAAACAATGGAGATCCCGCCGTCACCGCGACGGCATTCGCCGGCGAGATCCGCTAGATCGGTGCGGTCGTCGGCGAGTACGGCGCGGCGGATTAAGGCGGCGGAATTAGAAGCGGCAGAGCGACTCGCCGCTATCCAGAGAAAAGAACTACAAATTGAGAAAGAACTAATAAATCAACGCTTACAGTTCGAGGTGTCCGCCATACAGGATGACGAGGGCCTGCCGGAAGATACCGTCACCGCGACAGAAGAACGAAACAAGGTAGACGAGTGGCTCCAGTCACATCCTGTGCCGAAGGATGACAGACACCAGCGATCCGAACTAAGAAGA
>CAJQZM010011340.1:0-13680 GCA_907164665.1 Colias nastes | reverse complement strand
GAGGAATGTGTTTGTAAATAACCAATAGTATCGCTTCAAACGCTAAAGGCTTCAAATTATGGTTATTTGCAAACACATTCCTCGCTACATATTCTCGCACATTATTGGTGGAAAAGCGCCCTTGTACCCGTAGCAGAGAATAATTCAACTTTCAGCGACGTTTTTCGCGATAAACGATCCCCTGTAAAATGCCTAAACATATTTCCCTATTTATGCGTGTATGTGATAACGATAATTTGACTTAAATGTATGTTGACTCATTAATATTAATCAGCTTGAATTACGCTGGTGGTCGTTTGCTGTATTTTAGTAATTTTAGATATGTAGGTATGTAAAATTGTATGAACGATGTAAGGATTTGAATGTTTTAAATAAATAAATTTTAAATGATATTTATTTGTAAGCGTATTACTTGATACTGATCATTTTAACTTAAGTTTTTACAACAGTCAGGATGGAGATTAAACAGACATAAATAATATGAAAAACTTGCGACAAGAATAGAAATATATGCAAAATTTTAATGATTACAACTCTTTTACGTAAAAACTATTTTACAATACAAACATGTACCTACCAAGTGAATTAAAATTTTAACAAATATAAGAACAAATAATTATTCTATACCTTAGAAACTTATAGTAATTTTTGCTATCAAGTTTTGATTTTGTAATTTAAATAGGTAATATAAATATCATTCAAGTCTAATCATAAATTGAGAGACATAATTTAGTTTTGCAAATGAAAATTAACTGAATTCGTGTACAGGTTTATTGCAAATTCTTGCACGAAATTTTACAATAGGCAATTTAAGTATACACTATAGTATCTACTATACGATACAAAATACTATTATTTATTTCTATAACTCTAGCTGACTCAGTTTTATCCGTGTTTAAACTGAATTAAGAAACGTTTTTTTTTGACAAATATTAAAGTTCCAATTTTACTAAGTATATTTCATCGTGTTTAAAAATTTGATTTTTACTCCAATTAAAATATTTTTAAAAATAAACTTCTTTAGGCGCGTTGAGAGTAAAATTTTAAGGTCGCGTCATGGCAGTACCGTCACGTCATGGATTAAGGCGACGACTTTGTTATCATTAAATCTTGCCAAAGAGGTTTTACTTCCGACACGTGTGCTTTTTTTCACCATTGCAACTTTATTATATAAAAGCTCGTACGAATTCGCTCAATAATCAGCAAAAAGGTTTGTTCTATTTATGTCTAGCTGGTTCGTCCCTAACAAGATTTGTGGTTGTAATAAAAACAAAAGTGCGACGCGAAGACCGCACTGCCTGAGCCTATCGGTTGCCAGTCTACTAAATTAGATGGCTGTTTATTTCACTTTGCTCCTATTGTTTAACCTGGGTATATTATGTTTCTTTATCATAAAATATGAAAGGGCTTATTTTAGTGTGGTATTAAGTATGATTATTTTGGAATTCAGGGAACTACTACTGTTTTATATACGCTTCTTGAGAAAAGTAAACTATATCGTAGTTCCTTTTTTTCTGTAATTTCATCAAAGTTCATTAATACGTTTGATCGCCAATATTCCTGTTTCTTATATAATAATTGGCCTAAATATTTATTTAGCTATTAGATATTTTAATTAGAATGAGAAGTATACACTGAAGAACTTCGAATCTAAACTTTCATTTATATCCAATAATATAACACAATTATTCGATGTTGCAAAGAACAATGCCTTTACGAACAATATACGTATTTTATTTTTCTTAATATTTATATGGAAAATACAAATGGTATTACCATTTGTATTTTCCATTTTTCTATAATAAAAACAGTACTAAGTGGAACACACCTTGGTATCTTCGACTTTTCGTAATCTGAGTTGCTTTGTCTAGTACTGTTAAATCTTTTTAATACAGATCAACTGACAGTCACTCGCGATTTACGATAACATGCCTTTCTGATCCAATCAATTACTTCTAGAACACACCATGAATTATGTATCAGAATAGTTACATCTTTGGTGCAATGGTAAGATCTTCGTATCCATGGTAACCATTTGTTGAGCAATAGTTAATTAAAAATGATTCTGGAATCTTTGTTTAAATGTTGTTGCTTCTCGGGTGAGAGTCTATATAGATTTGACATAGATAAATCAAAGTATTCATCTGGATAATCTATACAACCATCCAATAAATATTTATTTAATATTCTTTCGTACCTATCTAATTGAGATAAATTTAATTATGCTTATAAAAATGTTTACAAAGAAATCCTAGGCACTAAAAATTTCAAATAATTCGTTCTAAGATTAATGTAAGTATTAATTTATAATGACTAGTGAACTGATTGTGATATAAGCAGATTCAGTATATAAAGTTTTGTTTCTGAGAACTAACTTTAGTTTTAGCCTTTAGCCATAAAATTATGATGGTTAACAAACCGTAAAATTAACATATGCCAAACTCGATTGAATATGTTACAAAATGTATTGGTTTCGAGTCAGATACTTCTCATTTTCGGTAAGCAAAATCAGGTTAAAATACCACAATTCTTAAAGAGTTTGATCTATTATTTATTATGTTAATCACTGATTCTAATAATTTGTTCTTTAGCAATAGATGTACGCTACAGTTTTAAAATTCTTTGATAAATCTTTTAGATTGTTAATTTAGAAATATTGTAATTTAAATCTTTAAATATTCACCAAACTCTATCATTAAATTCTCGTATTAATAAAGTATACCCTTGAAATTTCAGGTCCTGGGTTCGATTCCCGGTGAAGACGAAGAAAAAAATGAATTGAAAATTCTTGTGCATAAAAAAATAATACATATTTATTTTATTTCAGGAGCTTTGGTCGTCAAAGCATGTGACAAGAGCAACACACATGTATATGAAGGTAATATAGGCGAAAATGCAAGTTTTCCCTGGCTAGGAGTACTACGGGTTCATGTTCGTAAGTGCCTATTTTATAATCTAATATTATTAAAGTATTATGTAGTTGTCTTCTACTATATGAGGCAGCCTAGCAGCTTAGTCATATCTGAATGATGAATTTTCATTGTGACGTGTATTAACATTTAAAAACATAGTTATAGACTTATGTTTAATTGAAGTGCGTAAATTGCAAACAGTTTGTAATAGGAAACTGAAAGTCTATTCATAAAAAATTACTGCCGACATGCATTTGATGTCTGAAATTTAAAATTCAATATCTCTGGTACTCTCTACAGAGATTACAGTTTAAACTGCAAAATCATTTAAAGTATATTTTAGAGTTCATTCTTATTATAACTGATAAGATAGAAACACGAAATATTTTCAATAAACTATCATCTTTTAGATAAAGGCTCGAATTTTCAAACGGCTCTCAGTGGGTTATTGTTAATTAAAACCACATATGCAATCGTGAGCGGTAGTGATGTTGCTAGAGTTTCAAGACATTTGCTACGGTAAGAAGAAAATAAGAATTGTAGAGTTTTGAAAGGTTTAGGATATAACGAGCATAATCTTAAAATTAATATAATACAGAAGATAAACATAACGCACATTTTTTAACTGAAGAAGTACCTAGAATTTAGAGCAATTTATCATCTTCTCATCTTTTAAGTCAAAAGTTTGAAATTAATGTTTCATATTGGTTGAGATGGTTGTTTAATCATCTCAATAGATGGCGTGGGGTGTCCCTTAGACACATAAAACTTAAAGAGTAGAAGAAATTCAATCGCTCAGGCGGGATCACTGCCGACAGCCTAGGCGTTGCCCCGGAATGGCAAAAAGACGCGGGTTCGAATCCCACCTCGTGATTTAATTTTTTCCTTTTTTTAAGTTTGAAAATGTTTAAGGACGGATAGTAAAGCAATGTTCATCACATCAGATGGCAAATACTGGACGTGTGGTGTCAAAGATTATATTATGCACCCTGAATACGAATATACCACTTATAATACCTTGGCTCTGATTGAGCTGGATATTGATAAGGATAATGGTTAGTAATGTGAGACTTTCTCCGTTAATATTAATATACGTAATTTTTAGTCCTTATATTAAATTCATTATTGATAATATATTATGTGAGTGTGTTTGTAAATTTGTTTATTAATCTTTCTTTCGCGTCGCAACTGACTTCACTGATTTTATGGTATATTTTTATATCTGGGTGTAAGGAAGTGTCTGGTTTGGAGATAGTTTGGCAGCCCACTTTTATAAGCTAAATCTTGAATTTATTTATTCTTTAGTGTACAGAATAATAAAATACACATCATGTTAAATTTAAAAGCAAATTAAAATGAATGTACAAATATGATAAATCTACTCGGCAACATTGAGGCAAAGAACATATTAATACAAAATTTTTTATGTTAATTTTCAGAAAATTACTTTAACCTAAAGCCTATATGCTGGCCGAGCTATCTCTACAATGCGTCTACGTACCTCTATGCACTGGGATACACCGATGGTAATGTATATAATGTATATTTTTGTTTTTAAGTAATATATTGAGGTTATTTTTGGAAAGGAAAAGGAGAAAAAAAAATATAAATTATTTTCAAATACTGATTGTTCAATTTTGTTGTGTGTTTGTTTTTATTAAAATAAATTTAGAGCTATTTTATGACAAAAAAAAATGAGAAAACGCACAAATAAGTAATAGGTATTGCGCCAATATTAGTAAATTTTACTATATTATATACCTAATCGAGAATTATTTTTTTCAGAAAATCAGATATTGGAAAAAGTAATTTATAAAATGCAATACGTCAGTCTTCCACTTTGCGAAGAATTTTATAACAGGGCTGGGGTATATTAATTTATTCATTTTTATCGTATTTTTTTTTCATTTCGTAAAGTAAGTTGCTAACCACAACACACAAGTAAATATCAAATGTATGTATTGTTGTACCTCATGTAAATTTTTTCGTAACATTATAATGCCTTTTTGCTTATAACAAGAGCTATCTTCATAATTTTCAAATAAATCAGACCCAAAAAAAATATTAAAGAAAGCAAGGACTATTTTAAATTACTTAATTCGAGTATACAGGTGTGATTTTCATTATTTTAGACATCTGGAGGAAAATTACCACAATATCAATGTGGTTATGCCATTAATAATAAGAAAAACTGCGCTTGGGATAATGGCATGGTACTTGCTTCAAATTCTACTGGATTTTGGAGTGTGGTAAGAGTCTACTTATATATTTATGTAAAATTGTAAAATAACATTAGTTATTTTGTGTATAATATAAACTAAAGCAAGATTAGACTGAGGTATTTTTGTGGAATCGTCTGCCCGGATTATCTGTTTTTGTTGAAATATTGACAAAAGAAAAAAAAGTTAAACATCAATTCTTATCATTTCAAGATGAAAGGTACAGAGTCGAGATGAGCTCATTAATATAGTATCATTTTATTTTAGTACCTATACAAACAAAGCTGATTTTTTTCCTTTAAATTTTTATTCAAATTGCAATACAAATATTTATTTATAAAATTAAAAATAATATAGATTTGTTATTTTTCAGATCGGGTTTGGAGTTCGAGGTCCAGGATGCGCAGCTCCAGCAAGATTTATCAATATCTACCCGTATTTATCGTGGATTCGAACTGCTACTGATTTAATTGATGCTACATATTTTTAACTAGCTGTTCCCCGTGGTTTCACCCGCATTGCTCCGCTCCTGTTGGTCTTAGCGTGATGACATATAGCCTAGCCTTCCTCGATAAATGGGCTATCTAACACCGAAATAATTTTTCAAACAAACAAACTCTTCAGCTTTATAATATTAGTATAGATTTGTTTACGGGGAAGTAATCGTCGGAGGATATTCTGTTGTATGAAATCAAAGAAAGACAAATGACATCACTTACATCTCCTTTAGTATAAAACTCTATGGGTTCTTCTATACAATGCACTAGTATCCTTAAGCTAATAAATTAATTAAAATAAGTGTATTGAAATGTAATAAATATTTCCAAATACAAAGTGGTTTTATTTTACAACCTTACCAAATTATCAGTTAAAAAAGGTAGGGCTCAATTTTAAATGCCTTGGACACCTCCAAAATATAATTTGCTTTTAATTTTTACACCTTATGTCTTTATTATTGAAGTGAAACTTCTATAGGCACGTTGAGAGTAAAATTTCAAGAAGATACCAAAATCGTCGCCTTACTCCATGACGTGACGGTATTGCCACGACGCGACCTTGAAATTTTACTCTCAACGCGCCTAAAGAAGTTTCACTTCAAACAACCTACAATTACACCCACATAATTATTTGCTTCGTTAACATTAATTAAATTACTTTCATAATGTTTAATGGTCTAATTCTGAACCAATTGCATTAACCGAAACGATTATGACTTGGTTTGAATCCCTTAGGCAATAAACTTTTATTAAAATAGGCCAGTTCAACCGTCTGTGACCTTATGACTTTACCTTTTAATGGCTCTAGATGCCCTTGTACGGCAATTTAGGGGTGATCTTTTAGCTTCCATTGTTTAACTATGTAAATACCTTTAAACTAATTAAACAATTCATATTATACACTAGCTCTGCCCCGCGGTTTTACTCGCGCTCCTGTTGGTCTTAGCGTGATGATATTTAGCATATAGCCTTCTTCGATAAATGGGCTATCTAACACCGAAATAATTTTTCAAATCGGAATAGTAGTTCCTGAGATTACCGCGTTCAAATAAACAAACAAACAAACTCTTCAGCTTTATAGAGAGCGTAGTCACGGGAACCGTGAATAATATGAATAAATTGCTTTTAAATCCGAAGTTTCTAAATCTAATAATTTCTAAATTTCTAATCTTTTTCTAATCAATTCATGTTAAAAGTCTGTGACGTGTAGTCTTCTGTTTCGTTCTCTTTTACGAAGGACATGAAACCTCTTTAGACGTTTATAATTATTTATGGTATACAAAAATATGACCATTTCAATTCGCTACGCTACAATCAGCGACATTACGATGTACCTATGTATGTATTCGAAAAATCAACGAGACGCATTCCCATAAAATATATAAATGCTATTTATAAATAGCCGTAGCCTATAAATAACAATTCCAACAACTTCATCTCATAGCCCTAATTTCGCTCGACAGGTTTCAAGCTACGGTTATTATATGTCAATCATCAGGCCACTTATTTATAAAATAATAAAAATAACATATGCATCAACATCAAATCAACAGATGAATATACTCGCTGTTATACCAATGCATTTGATATTATGAAAATGTCTTCTGATACTTGAATCGTGGGTGTATCAAATGCGCTGGTATAAAGCTGATGTTGACTTTCGTAAGTCGACAGCATCATAAAATTGATGGAATGTCGAAGAATGTGCCAGAGGCTCTTTTGTGTGTCTTGTGTTAATTAACAGGTATTCTCAATATTATTTCATATGGAGTTGAGAGTTTGATTAAATTTATTAATTTTTTGTTCTTCTCAATGTTTTATATTCTGGAAATAATGTATAGAATCCATTCAGATTTTCAAATAAATAATTGATCCAAATGTTCATGCAATTCTCAGTATTTATAAGGTGATCGTATTTATTTAAACTGACATTAGGTTTATCTCGCATACACTGTGAGCTACTTATATTAAAATTTAAACTGATACAAAAACTAATACAAGGGAAAATAAAACAACACAGAGCATTCAATCATTTATTAATACTTTGGCAGTGCCAATGACGTCGTACTAACCGCGAATACATAAAATACATACGATATAATATTATGGTAATATGCAAAACAAGTTGTCTACAAGCACAACTTAATTCTCCCTATGACAATACGTTTTAATAACTATTATTGTGTGAATAAATTAAGCTTTGTCATAGTGTTGATAAGATTTTATTTAAATATTCAGTGCTACACAATATTAATCAACAATTAAATCACAATATACTTAAAGGCAATATATGAATACGCAAAGGAAAAAATATTTTACATATTATAGAACAATTCATTACTAACAAGAGCAGTCTCATAAGTTAGGAATATGATTCGTTATTTACACTTGAAATTGGTTCTACATCGTTTTTCATGTCAATACATATAAAAAAATGAAAACCTTACACAAAGTTAATCAAAACAATTTACAATCAACTAAAACAAACACTTCCTAGCGGACCGCAGTAAAAAGTCCTCATCATCGAACTTCGGTTCCTCTTCCTTATTTTGAATTTTCTGTCCAAAAAACTCCACGACAATCTTGGCTTTTCCAGTAAACTCAAACTTAAAGATAATATTAGTGGTCTCATAGTCATTATACTTCGAATATCTGTCCTTTATAAACAGTATTTTTGGCGGTACTGTGGTATTACGTCCCAAAATTGGTACAGTCTTTATGAGATGTTCCAAATCGTCCTGATGGAAGCCTTTGTCGATCCAGAGCTTTGTTTTTGTCCGTTTGTCACAGTGTACTGTTACCATCACACATGTCATGTTCGGGTATAGCGTGTCGAAGAGAGACAGCTGAAAAATGATGAATATTAAGTGAGTTAACTGTTAATTTTAAACTTATCTGAAAATGCGATTCACCCTATTTATATTAGATTTTAAATGTCAGCTTCTACTCGATCAATATACTATTAAATTTGATTTGTTCGTTCGTGATTTGGAATAACAGTGTAGGTATGTGTTTTATTTGCTTCCTAGCTTAGATCAAATAAATAGATCTTAGATGTGCATTTTCACACGACAAAAGGTAGGTACTACTCTAGCATATCTGTTATTCTAGTACTACTTTTAAATTGTAAATTTAATTAAAATACGCTCAGTAGTTTATTTGTGATTGTAACAATATTTAAACATGCAAATTTTTAAATATAAATACCACATAAACTCCTGTTCCGATGTGTCCCGGGGCTTCAATTCTCCCAATTTCTCTGTACATAGGTTCACCATCTATATCTGAACATTTGCCCATTACTGTTTCTCTTACGTTAGAATAATCTGGAATTTTACATTACTATTTCATATTATGTACTATAATATTACTCTTATTTATTTTATCAAGTAGCACAGATTTGCAGGTAAAAATAATTAATGTGCATTCAACTGTCTCTTTTTTGTGTTAAATATTTACAAAAAATGTAATATTTGTAGGATATGATTTATTAGTTCTCTATCTTGTACATAAGAGTGGCTTTATTTTAATTTTAGCGTTCCCGAAGAAATAGCAATGAATAGCAAATATATTCTGCATAATCAGAAAATGTTTCTTTCGATTTATTTTAAACTTATCATGAGCTAGCTATACATCTATTTACATCATTTCTTACAAAAACTGCAACGAACTGTACTATACTAACTTTTTCTCAACACCATCGTCATATCATCCAGTTTTTCCAGTACAAAATCATCTTGCCTGTCAATACTCTCACTGGGTATAAATGGATTCTTGTTTCTTCTATACAAATTTGTATCTAAACGATACGTTCTACGGTATTTATTAGTATATAAATTTCTTTGTATCCAGGTTGTGTATGGAGATAGTTTTATGTACCTAGATGGCAGGGAGCAGCCGGGACCTAGGATGCTAATTCCTACCTGTAGAATTGATTAATTAAATATAAAAATCTGATATTTCATAGCATACAGATATCAATAAACATATTTTAAGTAACAATCGTAATAAAAATAAGGGGGTAATAACAAATTTGTAATCTTTATCGGGTTTTCAGACAAGGAATAAAAATCTGAGAAATATACAAAGTATAAATAATTTGCTTGGTGGCAATGACTCTACATTTTAATTACAATGTGAAGTGAAGTCCCATGTCCCCTAGTGGGGTAAGGGGCAGATGCATTATACATCTGTTTCACTGATCGATTTTCTTTAGGGACAAGTAGGTGATCAGCCTTCTGTGTCCTGCCAGACCGAGACATTTTTTTCTTCGTTTCCACCGGGAATCGAACCCAGGACCCCACGGTTCTACGCTCACGCGTCAACCACTGTACTAAGGAGGCGGTCGATGTTTTAATTACATTACCTACATAATATTTTACTGCTGCAAATAAATTTATTGAAACGAAACTTAAATCGGCTACTCACGTACCTGCTTCAGGGGCAATATTGGAAGTGCACCCTTAATTGGCTCCTTAATTCTGATGTGAATAGGCAAGCAGGGGCAATTTAGAGAACAACTGAAATTGCTCCGACCGCCGTACAACCGAGATTGTTCCAATATTGCCCATGCGGCAGGTACGTGAGTAGCCGGCTTTAACCATTTTGTTCAACTAGACCTCAATAGCAAGAAACTAGAATTTACCAGAATCCACTGATCCCTCATCTTAGAAACCAACGCCATTCCTGGATCGACTACACAACTCTGTTCTGTATCTGCTTTTACACATATGAAGTGTTTAGGCCAGAGACTTTGGAAGTTGATCTGTAAATATTATAATCTTATCATTTACCTAGTACAGTATGATTCAAACTTAATAGCGACTCGGAACATCGTACGATCCGATGCGCAGAAAACAATTTTAGATATTAGCGGGACGTTAAGGGACCTGTGTGCACCTGCACTCGCACCTGCACCTAACTTCCGAACCCGAATTGTTATACACTTAATAAGTGACTACTCTAATATATTAATTGCAAAAGGCTAATAAATATGTAAGCTGTTATTACCAGGTACATCTCTACATATTATCCGCCACGATTGTCTGTCTGTCTTTCTATTAACGATAAACTCAAAAACTACTGCACCGATTTTCATTCGGTTTTCGCCTATGGATAGCGTGGTTTCGCAAGGAAAATTTTAGTGCATATGAAACCTCACCTCTTCATTTTGATAAAATTCTTCACAACTGTTTTTATCGACTTCTTGCACCTTGTTCTTTATCTGACGGAACCGTAGGTCAACTGTAAAATTAAGGTCTGATTTTTCAATCCTTGGTTAAAGGTTAAAACTTATTCGTCGAATAATGTATAAAACTACCATTTTAAAAACGTATTCTAATTGCCCGTATTTGACAGTTTACGTGACATTTTAATACTATCGTGTAATACTTTATTGGACGGATAAGTTTTATCCAAGCATTGAAAAATCGGCCCTAAATTGTTAAAAATGTTACTTGTATTTATTTTGAATACAAGCGTACATTCCACTTTAACCAACATAATTTTGATAATTTGTGGTATTTTAAGAGTACTTATAACATAAATATTACGCGTTTAATGAAAACCTATTACATAGGTATTAGAATTAATATAATACTTTTTATAATATGAAATTAAATATGACTTACCATCGTCCTTTAATAATATCGTAAATAGATTGCTCTGGAAGTCCATGGTTTCATTTGGCAAATTAATTACGCTCCCTGAAAACATACCAAATTATTTTAGATAGAAATTTTCCACGAAGCATAGATCTACACGAATTCAATAAATAAACCTTAAATTTAACAAGCATTTCTACATAATTTTTAACTATTTGTAAACAATTATAAACATACAGGTAGTAGTTAGTACATAGTAAGTAAATGCGTTTAAAAATACTGACTTATTAAATTAAAATAGTCGAAGAAAAATAAATACGCACAATAATTATCATAACAGTTTAAATGAACCAAAGCTATGGTGTTCATCACTTCGCTGTATTCTGGATGTATTTTGAAGTCTATCAAACAACATTCATAGGTCACCTCTTTGTGAAGGAAGTATGCTTTTGCAGTTTTTCTAAAAGAAGATTTTAACATGATAACAATATCTGATACAGGATGCGTAGAGTGAATGTGTTTATTTAATGATTTATTGTTGATTAGCTTTCCGCCCGCGGCTTCGCCCGCTTTGTCTCAAACCTTATAAATTATATTCTAAAACCTTCCTCTTGAATCACTCTATCTATTAAAAAAACGCATCAAAATCCGTTGTGTAGTTTTAAAGATTTAAGCATACATAGGGACATAGGGATGGAGAAAGCGACTTTGTTTTATACTATGTAGTGATAGTTTAGATAGTTAAAAAATAGGTTATTAATTATTATCTGTGTTATCTCACATGTCACTTAACCCAAACTAATGCAATCTTGACCTTATTTATTTTGTGTAAAAAAATTTATCGACCTGATTACTATGGCTGGGTTTGCGTGAAATAGTAGATAACAAGCATCTTTTTCATCCATAAAATCCTATAATATTAGTATGCTTGGTAATATTAGTAAGATCATTATCATAATATTAATTCTTATTTCACATGTAATATACATACATTAACGAATTGTTGGCCAATTTTGCTATATCACTGGCGACTGCTATTGATACGTTTTTCTGTATCATGATCAATCCTGTTGCCGCTTTTGCTCCATAATCTGAAAAATATTAAAATTCTTATATTATTACCTACTAGCTTCCGCCCGCGGCTTCGCCCGCGTGGTGTTTTGATAAAAGGTAGCCTATGTTCTTTCTCAGGATATAAAGATATTATTTTTTATTGGTGAATGAAAATTTCATGTCGTAGTAGCTGGCAGCTTTAAAACTACAGTAAAAGTAAAGATTTATGTAAAAGCTTACCACTAGTTACTTCCAAGATACCAATCCAAGGATATTTTGCACCGCACACCCCTGTAAGTAAAAGTTGAAAGCTGTAGTTTTTTGAGTAAATACCTCATTTTCATTAGTACTTATATATCTATACTAATATTATAAAGTGTACAGTGGGTAATCATTGGTAATCAAAAATGCAAGGAGCAGTTAACCTCTATACTAATATTATAAAGCTGAAGAGTTGGTTTGTTTGTTGGAACGCGCTAATTTCAGGAACTACTGGTCCGATTTGAAAAATTTTTCGGTGTTAGATAACTCATTTATCGAGAAAGGCTATAGGCTATATATCATTACGCTAAGACCAACAGGAGCGGAGCAACGCGGGTAAAACTGCGGGGCACAACTAGTATTTAATATTTATTAACCTATAAATACAATCAAGAGAAGAAAATTTAATTCCATCGTAAAACAATCACGTCATACTGCAACACTATACACTACTGGTTGATTCGAAAACAATTAAATGATAAATATAATTGTTTTGTAAATAAAAACATGTTTTTAAAAACAACCACATGTTCCTATAGTATGTACTATTTATATTTTCTGCTTGAATGCGAGTATAATTTTAAATAATACATTTACCAATGTTGAAAATTTCTGTTCGGTTTGAAGTAGATAAAAAATAATGTACTAATATTATGAATTGGAAAGTTTTTTGTTTGCTTGCACGCGCTTATCTCAGGAACTACATACCTACACATTAATTTATCAAGGAAGGCATCGGAGCAATTTACCCACTAAACTTCGCTCGTAGTTATAGACGTAGACCCACCAGTGGGTCATAGCGGGGCAAACTTCACAAAAAGTAATTTTGTGAATAATTTGATTACCACATAAACCGGTTAGAGCACTAAACTTCACCAAGAAGCTGATCCCATTAAACAGGGCACAGTAATTAACTGAAACAAAATAAAATAAAAATATGCACCGAAGACAATTGCAAATAAATCTGTTTTGTATTTGCAGTTCCAAGCGGCTTTGTTGAAAACGGAGTACGGTCAGCAGAAATAATTGAATTGAATTGAAGAAAGACACATTCAGACATTTTGTAAACTTTTCACTTCGTTTTTTCGTTTATTGCACGACTCATGATGCGAAGCATCAGAGAGTGCTTTACGAT
>CAJQZM010011333.1:0-14322 GCA_907164665.1 Colias nastes | reverse complement strand
GAATCTTATTATTTTATGCTCTTCTATCGTTCTAGATATGTCCCCTGCTGGTTCAATTGACCCATATTTTTCTCCTATACCGGCTTGTAGTCTAGTCTTATAATTCGATAAAGCCGGCTGCACGCACGAAAAAACATGACTCATGCGGCGTTACCTCGCTCTGACTCATCTGAGGCGTTCCAAGTAAGGCTTGAAGTGAGAGCGAGAGCGCGGAACGAGCGACAAAGAAGCACAATCGGACGTTGTCACGTTCAACTATCGTCAGTAAACCGACTTTACAGACAACCAATTTTTTGTATTACAGGTATCCTATCATTATTCTTATTGAACTGTGTATGTGAATGTGTTTTTTTTTTCATAATTTTAAAGAAATTACTTTCACTAACTAAATACCTCAAATTGTGGAATACCTTCACTGGGTTTTTTAGCTAGCTCTATCTATCCAGGTTCATTAATAAATAAATAAATAAAAATACGAGTGCGAGAATAATTATAACTGAAGCCATATATACCCTCAAGTGGGTATAAAAACCAGGATCTCCAGACGGCGCCAACTGTTTTTAATTAACTAGTGTACTACCTACTTCTTCTTTTGTTAATTTTTATTAATCTACATTCTACATAATAAAAACTAGGTATATTGAGGTTGCAAAAATCTGCGTACCAAGGCTTACAAATGTCGGTTTTAAAATCATGTCGCCGTTAAAACTTTCTTCATGAATAATTTACGAAATTTATTCTTAGATATGCTTTGCCGCAGTAGATAAGAATTAAATTACGCGAAATTAAGTTTTATTACGGGCAGCGAATAAAAATATCAAATTATAAGAGTAATTTATTTGAGACATTTTAATTGTAGCTACTGTTCAAGTAATATAATAATTCGTAGGTATAGTATTTATACTTACATAATATAAATAACCCGGTCCAATTTACATAGGTAATCAATAGGTAATCTCGTAATATTTCAGTTTAAATATAAAGGTGTGAAAATGTAATTATGTACACCGATTACGCCGAGGTTTCTGTACCGATTTTCCTACATGATTCTTTTTTTGGATGATGCGGAATAATTTCGAATTGGTCCCACAAAAATTTCATTTTTTTCAAATTGGATAGCAATGAAAAATTATCATGACATAGAGCTGCTGATTTGATGATGGAATCGGAAGGTGGCCATAGGAACTCAGTAATTAATTGACTCAACTTTATCGCGAGTTTGGGCTCGTTTGATTCGTGTTTAATTAACGATATTATTCATTTATTGTCATCATATTATGTTGCATTCGAATCAATTATTCATTGCTTCTAAAATATCCATTCATTAGATATTCTATGAATTGTCATAAAATACATAGAATGTAAAATAATAATTGGAATACTTAGTTACAAAATTACTAATTGCAAAATATTCAAAAATACTAGGTACATATTATAAGGTACATATATCTTCATATACCTATTTGTACGCCCATACAGATAATTTCAAATCAAATCTTTGAATGGGTCGGTGAAGTGCTTAAGACCACCTTTCCGTAATATTCTCAAGTGCACCCTCTAATTTGACTAAGGGCCCTTTAATTCCAAATTTATAATATTTCTGCTCTAAATCCTGCCCACTCCTACGAAATGTGAAGTTACAATTAATTATCTAAAGAGCTCATATATTAAAAAAAAATATTTAGCTGTGATATTTAACTTTTGAATAAAAACGCCTCGAATATTTTGCTATAAAATTCACTTTAATAATATCCTTTGTAATGCATGTATTATCTGAGAATTTTTGTATGGTCTTATCCATTTTGATCTTCTTGTTTGCAAACCGATTTTTCATTTAACGATTTTTATAAATAACAATATGATTTGATTCGATTGCTATCTGTCTCACAATATTTTACGATATAATATGCAGAGATTATGGTGTATCAAAAAATGTATTTCAATATTAATTATAAGACCAAACATTAAAACAATCTAGTAAAAGAGGGCAATAAGCGTCAGTGTGATTAAAAATCATAACCCACATTTTTAGTTCTCACAAGAATGCTTTGTGGAAAACAAGCTGAATTCCTACATAATTATGATTAAGCTGTACAGAAACCAACGTCCCCTCGTGTTAATAAACTGTAAAGACAAAGGTGTACTAATGAGAGCGAGGTGTACAGGACTAGAATACTAATATGTAATTAAAAATACTAGCAGGTAATATTTACATGAAAACCACAGCTTCCGAGTGACGACGATACTTCATTAAGGTTGTTTTCATTTGCTTTTAAACTCTGTATTTTGTTATGAGTTAAATGTTAGTTAGGTCTTTTAGCAACGCTGGCATGGAAAGGAAAGTGAAAATGTGGTGATATATTATTTAGGTGGAAAGAAAAAACAAGCTCTTTGCTTACTTGTATATACGTACCTACCTTACTTGCATATTTCGTAGTTTGTATCGCTGCGACATAGGTATATTAAAAGACATTTCAAATTGAGATTTTTTGCTAATCTTCTAAAAATTTAAAAACTCTTGATGTCCCTATTGCCATAGGTTATTACAAGAGCCGTACTGTATATTAATATCTGTGGTGTTTTAAAACTATTACAGTTATTTTAATATTTTTTACACACACGCAAAGTTATTTATCCGTGTGGGAATCTCATAAAGTCATAAGTTAGAAGCCGGTTGATGTAGCTTTGCCAAAATTGCTAATGACCGCGAAACGGCGTGCGGTCGCGCACGATATCGAGCCAAAAACCAATTTCCAACACTAATAACAACATTGTTATAATGCTCGGTTATTGAGTTCAAATTGACGATAGTTTGGGATAATTCGTTTATTATTTCAAGCTGAGCTTAGCAAACCGCAGCGCGTGAAAAGACTTTATTTTAATCTCTACTATCGTGCTTCATTGTCAAAAAGAAACAAAACATTTAAATAAAATATTTTGTCGAGAAGTACCTAAGTATACATAATTATGAAAGCGAAACAGGACGGCTTTATGAAACGCAGTTAAAGTTCTATATCTGGCTTTCGGCTATAACATCAGATAGATATATTTTCATCGATAGTGCATTGTCACTGAAGTTGCATAGTTATGCCAAATTTCAGTCCAATCGAATGCCAGCGAGTGCTTGAAAATTGTGTCTATTGATAGCGATATTCGAACCGAAATACATCCGTGAATGTACGAACAAAGCGTGTAAAATAAAAGCTTATAAAAACATTGCAATTATCAACGTTGGAATAAGTTACTTTCTATAATGTTTCGCACAAATAGCATTGTGGGTCTAAAAGTTTGCACCCCACGAAAGAAATGGGTACCTGGACGTTTGAACGCATATAAAAGTTTTCCAATTTACAGAGGCTGATTGGAAAATTTTCGGCAGTTTGGGTGTTAATCGAACCTTGACTTTTCTCGGACTTTGGAATTAAGTGTTAATTCCGACTTCAGAAACCCCTTTTTTATTAAAACGATCACATTGTTACCATTTCCATTACTATTACAAAATAAAGACGTGGGATGTTTTCCTCTCGCCATAAATACTCTCGAACTAAAGTTTCTTCATGAATATTTCTTTTGAATTATGACTTATGAACCCAAAGCGGAAGATAATAAAATTCTGTATAATTTTTATTGTCGTTGTTAAGATAAAGCTCTATGAATAGTTAATAACATTTATAATTAGGAAATTTTATTATAAATTATGTTAATTTTATTATAGTTTGTCATCTATGTATGTATTTACTTGAATATTTAAAAGGAATTGAATAGCCTAATAATAATTAGCTGTTATATGAACTTAGGTACATATACTCGTATTATGTTTATTATTTAATTCAGTACCTGCCTATATTATGTTAGCAAAATATTATTTGTTGAGTCAGGTTTATAATATTTTCCAGGTTTTTAAGACGTGCAACATAACAAAGCCCTTGTAATCTTAGAATTTTAGATAAAGGTTATTTTATATTCTAAACAGTTTTAAATTTTGAAAAGTAATATTGTTTGAGTTCATTATTGAATTAGGGCGGTACGAAAATAAAATTAGCGAGGGGTTTCCAACGGAAGCCAAGCCAGGAAGCGAGCGCGACGTCATTGCCAACAACTTATCTATATCTCTTTCAAAATCTTAATATACTTCGCGAAATTATCTAAAATTATATGATTTTGTTTATCGTTAATTTTGTGGTTATGGTGGAAAATTGTTATCTGCTTAGTTTATTGCTGTTCTCTAAATTAGTTACGCGAGACGTTTATTTTTAATTAAAGTTCATGATCTATAAAATGAATTATAAAATTCATAAATTAAATTAAATCCCGTACTTATTTTCTTGTTACTTGAGATGAATAATTAAGTAGGTAGTTCAATTGCAATAAACTTTTGTATAAACGTTCAATATTAGTTATTTCTTACCATAATACGAAACAAACCAATAAACAGACACAAAAATGGTTGTTATTTTAAAATTAATACTCATATAAGTCTTAGTGGCTGTTTGTGTGGCACCATACATAAACTGAATGGTTTTTACTGATGATTGTCAAAATTAATCGTTCCGCTTTCGGCAGACATGATGAATGACACAAGGAATTGAAGTAACGTACAAATTGCGAGCATAAATTATGTTTTAATAATTTCCTGTATGGGCTGCTCCCTCAATCACCAAATGCAGGTGTCGTGACCCTGAATTAATGATACTTAAAATTACTTTTTTTGTACAAATGTTTGAAATTGTGTCAAAATGTAAATATTTTTAAACGATTGCAAAAGAGATGTTGCAAATTTATTTCATAGAAGTTAAATTACAATTAGTTCTTTATTAATTTAGCTTAGGGCCGATTTTTCAATGCTTGGATAAAACTTATTCGTCGAATAATGTATAAAACTACCATTTTAAAAACGTATTCTAATTGCCCGTATTTGACAGTTTACGTGACATTTTAATATCATCGTGTAATTTTATTGGACGGATAAGTTTTATCCAAGCATTGAAAAATCGGCCCTTAATTAATTATTGTGTAAAAAATACATAAGGAACAAAAAGTTTTATATCTCGTGGCTACTACCGTGTTGCTATGGAGTGTTCAATTAATATTACAATTTAAGAAATTCTGACAAAAAAAAAAACTCGAAGTCTACACGAAAGAAAATGTAAAAGTTTGCCACATTACATGGAAACGCTTATATCTGAACAACAGCACCCCAAAGCTCACTGATGAATATTCGCCTTGACAGGTTTGTAAAGAATACGCCTTTAACGCCAACGAAAGATAGTCCATTGAAATGTTACATTATTTAGGCCTAACCTTGCGTTTTTTAGAGGGTGCAATTTTATTTTTTTGATATGTAGGGTGGGTCAGTGTGAAGCTAAAACCAAGTTTGTGGGGTCGCTACCCTTGTCCCACGACCGCATCTTGAAAATAGCGGTTGAAATGGTTGTTAAGATATATCTCTAAAACTATTTATTTGATAAAAAAAAAACGTTAACATTATGTGTTGCAAATTAAATTCTCTACAACTTTGGTCCAGTAACTTTTTATCGTAGAACTATAAATAAAAAAGTTATAAGCGAAAATGTTCAGAAATTAGAGATATTTATATTTTTCAATAAAACTTTTTTTTTATCATTTTACGAAGAAATGATATCAGACCATTTTTGTAGATTGTTTTTCAAGGAACAACTTTTATATACAACATTTTTTCATTACGTCAATAGCTAATGTTTAACAGCGCTCTGAAGTGAGTACTATTTTTCTGTACTCTTAACTATACATATTATTGGCTATTGGCTCTTTGCCCAGACTCCAGAACAATGGAAGCACACTGCAGAACATTTCAGCCCTGCTTTTCGACGTAAAAAAAATACGCGCTTCCAGACTACCTCCTGGGTGGTGGGTAAACGAGTCAATCATTAATTATTAATAATATTGCAAAATAATTATTAAAAAAATTATAATAACAAAAATAAAACAATTACTGATGACAAATTATTATTAGTACACACATAATATATGTATACTGTGTGGTTAAGAGTACTGAAAAGTAGTACTCACTTCAGAGCGCTGTAAAACCTTAGCTATCGACTTAATAAAAAAATGTTGTATATAAAAGTTGTTCCTCGAAAAACAATCTACAAAAATGGTCTGATATCATTTCTTCGTAAAATGATAAAAAAAAGTTTTATTGAAAAATATAAATATGTCTAATTTCTGAACATTTTCGGTTATAACTTTTTTATTTATAGTTCTACGATAAAAAGTTACTGGACCAAAGTTGTAGAGAATTTAATTTGCAACAAATAATGTTAACAATTTTTTTTTATCAGATAAATAGTTTAAGAGATATATCTTAAAAACCATTTCAACCGCTATTTTCAAGATGGCGGCCGTGGGACAAGGGTGGCGACCCCACAAAATTGGTGATAGCTTTACACTGACCCCCCCTACACGTCAAAAAATAAAATTGCGTCCTCTAAAAAACGCAACCCCAAATGTAACTTTTCAATGGACTAAGAACGAAATTTGAAAATCATTTGAAAATTAAACATTGACGAATAAAATTTCGTGATCGAAAATAAAGAAAAATTTTAATTTAGTGGAAAAAGCAACGAACCGTTTCCTTTTTTATAGCTGGCCAATTGAAACGTTTCCAGCTCTCTGAATAATTCATCTTTCGTTTGAACAAAGACGAAGTGGGCCGCGCGGCGATTCTTTGATCTTTTGTAATTGGAATCGATGCTCATATTAAAAAGAGAAAATTCTTTAGAACGACCGATGAAATGCACCGAAGCCATTTCGTTAGAGGAGATTAAAACGGTATTGATTTAGCAACACTTAAGACGCACTCGCTTCCCTCCAAATACGAACACAACCAATTTTTTATATGGCAAACAAAAACATGAGTCTAATAATTTTAAAAGCGTAACATATGTTTTAAGTTTTGATACACTCAGTCTTATCTGTGGTGTTACCTAGCTATTTAAAATTAAAGTTTTATCATTTGCAAGGATTGTTTATTATACAACTTGGTTTTCTATATTTGATTTAAAATTTAAACGATTTATGTAACAAACTTGATTCATATTGCTAATTCCATTTGTATATTACTGTATTTTATTACGTACGCCGCGTTGTAACTAATTTAGTAACATAACAAAACGACATCAATTTATATTCATCATGAATATTTTGCTTTGCAAAGTTTTTCCAACAATAAAAGCTCGAAAAGTTTAACGATTATATTACATTTTACGTTAATGATAGATACTTATTCACAATTGTAACAGTTTCATCTTCAATATATTTGCAATTTAATCGAATTTTTTAGTATTATATGAATAAGAAATTAAATTTAATTCCGTTTATTAAAAGTAAAACTTATCGTATAACCATCCGAAACCGAAATAAACGAATCGATCAGCACGTTTGTATCACACATGTGAAAATAAAACTTTGTGATTTCTCACATTTGTTATTTACAGATAACATCATTTGATGTCTCCAATAATATCAATGGAACACATTGCTGTCTATCGAAATTACTTTGGCAACTCTATCAATAAAGTCGCGAACTTGTGCAATAACGCCAATCCATTATATAATAGAGGAAGATTGTCCGAGTTGCTAGGACTTGTTTAGCTTGAAATATTAAATATTATTTCTCGGGAATGTTGTAGTATATTTAATATAATTGACAAAGTTTTCTAATAGCGAATATATTTGTCTCGAGAACAGCTTCTTGAAAAAATATGATGAATTGTTTATGTAAGTGGCTTTGGTAAAATGCAAGAAATGATATGAGACTTTACTGACTTTATATAATCTTAAAAAATCTGACAAAATATTTAATACCAGAGTTGTTGTACTATGATAATTATTATTTTATGGAATTGCATAAAAAAAAAAACTCTTTACAATTCAATTGTGCAAATTCGCGTTGAATCATATAAAAATCATATAATTCATATAGGTATGATTTTTTTAAATATTTTATACGTATGAGACCATGTGAATCAAATGAAAAATTAACCATACAAGTCCTCTTGAAGCATAAATTCAACTCATCAACTTTATGAGGATAGTCAGTGCAAGTTTAAAATTTAATCCCGCTACGGGTAAGAGACCAGAAAAGTTAACCGCCCTAAACTTTGTGGAGCATCCCTGACATATGTTTGAAGGAATATATTTTACCTCTTGTTTTTAAACACGCATTAATTAGCTGAATAAAGTTTTTCTAATTTATTATTATTTTGATGTTTCATTAATATTCTGGTCATTTGTTTACATTACAGGCTACAATTACCAATCCTTATATACCTAAGTGTTTTCACATTTCTATAATATAAACACGTACTTACTATCATACATGTATAAAAAAGAAACTTCTTTTAAATATAGTGTGAAATACGGCATAAACTCAAATAGAGCGAACGTGTACGACATTGTCAATTCCAACGATAAAGTGATACAAGTATATTTTCCCTATCCGAATGCAATGTACCTACGCTCCCCGTCTTAGCAGTAGGGAAAAATTCTTCTTCATTTCTTTCAAAGTTTTGTACCTTGTAATTTTTTCTATGAATATGTTTCATTCGTGTAGGATCAAGTCATTAAAAGTATGATCGAGTATTTTTTGAAAGAACCTACATTTATATTTTAACATAAGAATAAACGAAATCCAGTATAGTTAAATTTAAATAAAATTTTATCTTACTAGGATTATTGTAATCTTTTGCCTTTTTTTAATAAAACTTGCTATTTCTTTATTTACGTGTCAAGCTCGTTGTAGAATATTTATCTACTTCCCTATCACAGTGTTTAGTCAGCTGTAACTAAATTACATAACTTACAAAAAGTTTAAATATACCGGAATAACGTAACATATTCCAAAGAGTAGAAAACCTTAAACAGTAATAAAACTTTTCTTTATAATAATTTTCTGAAAAAATCGCCCGCGGGGACACCGAACTCTACTTTTATATTTCTCGTTAAATGTATTTTCTTTTAAAAAGTATTTAATTTTATAAAAGTGCTTAAGCAGAAGTCTCATTTCTTATTACTTACAACTATCTTAAAATTCAAATACTTTCATCAGAAAGCGACTTAATCGTCCATCATTAAAGCCCTTGCCAAGAAAAAGTTTTATGTTTATTACTTATGCTGATTTTTATTCTTCTTATTCTTCAGAGATTTTGTTTTTATTCAAATTTACAAAGGCTACTTATGTTATTTAGATATTATAATATCTTTGGCTATGCAGCATTTTAACATATTTGTAACGTTTTAGATAAAAAATATCTGTGGACACAAGTCACCGATTACTTGTTTGTTTTACAATTAATAATGCATTATTTATTGATAAATATTGGTTTAGAAGATAAACTATTATTCGATGCGGGCTCAACACGCTAATACTGTGCTAATACTATGCTAGATGTTTACTTTGACGAGTTTCAAAGTCAAACTATATTAAATACAGAAATAACACTAATTGGATTTTAGTAACAGAAATAACACTAATTGGAGTTTAGATTTTTTGTTAATTAATACCGTTACAAAAATATAAACAGTTATTTATGTTTTATAACTTATTTTATAAGTAAGTCTAGAACTGATTATTATTATTACCTTTGAGAGATAATAAGGACAATATCCTTATTACAAAAATCGAATGATAATAATTGTAGAGTCAGCGAGAAAATGTACTACAAGTGGTGATTATTATAGCATTTTCAACACACAAGATCAGCTTACAAGTAGAACGTTGCTCTACGAACATTTATATTTGTTAATAGCAAGAACGCTATCACCAGGTATTGAACACAAGATTTCATTACGCGTAGTGGCCGGTATCGTCTTTATAGTGTCATAAACGAGAAAATAACATTAAAAGGAAGCATAAAAAGACGACCTGTGGCATTGCATTCCTGCCTCAACGTCCATACACCGTTGAAGTTTCATTTAAGCTGGGTACATTGATAATGGCTTTATTTTTGTCTGGAATATTGTAAAGGTAGACAATGTTACAGCTCAATGCTTTTAGAATAAACGTAAAATTGGATAAATACTCGAGAGATTCGGAATGCTGCTTATAAAAAGTAGTGGTTGTGTTAAGGTTATTTTTCGTCTGATATTTATACCAAAATAGTTAACCATCTAATAATAGGTTCATGTTGTAAATGCGTCGGATGTAGAAAATATAAAATACAGTTTCTGCAAATAAAAAATAAAGTAAACATAAAGAAACCTAGGTCATACGTATATACTATATACTATACGCAACTGGTATCTACGTATAGAATCGAATGTTTGTAGGTGTTAATGTGTATGCAATTCCTTCACGCTAAAATGGTTGAACGGATTAGAAATGTATTGATGTTGCCATACATAAACCACAGATTATTGAAACAGTATGAAACAATTTATATTACCCAGTGGGATATTTTTATACTACGAGTCCACGCCTGTCTAGCGTATGCTGTAATGAAATAGCCATTTATGAGCTGGTCATTGTATGCGAGCATTAAAATTAACCTGGCAATTAATTGATGTAAACAGTGCGGCAACTCCTAATGGAAGTAAGGTATCTCTCCATTTAATTGTCCATATATGTGCTGAGGTTACACGTTAATTGGAACTAATAATGTTGCTGCGCCCCTTTTATGCCAAACATGAAATAAATTGTGTTACCAATATCTTGATGAATTTTACCGCTTTGTGGCCTTTATGGTACGTAATATTAATAAACATAGAGCTGTAACTATTGGATGTTTTACGTTTACAGATGTTTCGGCTGGAAGGAATTTTCAATAAACTTTTCTAACAGCTAATTTAGCTCGTCATGCAATGAGAGTACTTCTATGAATAATGATATCATAAAAAATATTTTCAAGATTTTTTTGGAAGTAGTATAAAGTGTAATATGAAAAATCTGTAGGTATTTATTTCAAGTAGTAGTTTCAAAAAGTATATGAATTCGTTATTTATTTCGCTTCTCCAATCTCTGGTATTTCAAACCTTTCATTTTTCTCGCGAATCAGAACAATTTTTGTTAGTTGCGATTCAAAACTTCGATTTAATATTGTGTAGTGATGTACGTAATATTTCTACGTATCGATCATTCTTCCAAGTATTAAAAACTTATAACGTAAAATAAATAATAGAATAACATTATACCTGTACTAACTGGAAAAGTGAGCGCAAACAACTTAATCAAGAGACGATAATTAAACTGCGCAGCCAGAGTAAACAGTTACAAGTCGTAGATTTAGTTAGAATAAGGAACGTAGCTAATATGTTAGTCGGCAGAACAAAGTGCCTCGTTTGCACCAAGACCAATAGTCGGACAATGCATTAGTTAAATGGATACGCTCCGGTCCATAGTCCCGTCTAAGTTACTCCACAATCTCCACTAACAGCAACTTAGATCACTACTGTTTGGAATCCAATTGCAAACAATGTCGGTTGCGAAATGAAACGTCAATAAAATGTCAAGGTTCTGAATCGAGATCTGAAACTAAACACACCACCAGTCCACTGTCCAGTATCATTATATTCATGTTTATACTCTACAAATTATATGTCAATTTAATTTTCAGATTAATGTAATTCATTGCAACTCATTATCATACCGTATACATATTGGATGACGCTATCAAAAAAAGTTAGCACAAACATCTCGTGTTAGCTCTCGCAAATGAAATAATTTATGATACAATCATACTTCAGTTGGTGTGTGAGTGAGACCGTTGTCAAGAGTAGACAGTGGGGAGACAACACTGCTAAATGCAATATTCAAAACGGCACTGCTATGGGCCACGCGGGACTCTGCTGACAAACGTATATGTTGCTGATTGCTCCGAGAATATCCTTGCATGAATCCGCTATACTTTGTTGACTACAAAAAAGCTATTCCTCGTCTCTTATTTGCATTTACTGAGCACTTAGCGAGAATGAAACTGGATGAGATTTTCTTTTTTACTTTATATTCAGTGAACGCCACACCTGAACAATTTTATAGATTTTGTTAAAACAACTGTAATACTTATGTTATTTAATGTTAAATTGTAATCAGTTAGAGTATACCAGTTGTAATGTTAAAGGGCTTACTTATTACGTTTTTTTTTTCTAATACTGTACTCAATCGCTGTTGCTACAAATACAATTGAAACATAGAATAAAAACAATATGGAAGCTATACATTACGTAGGCACTCAAATAATACATTGATAGTTTTAGTTATAACAAAGTGAAAGTAGAATATAATAAATACTAAAATACGTAGAGCTTTTTATTACAGAAAAATAGTTACGAATCGTAGATTTCTTTTACCAATAGGTAAGGTAGTCAAGCTTCTGCATTTAGTTTTGAAATATTTAACATCGCCCTTATTGTTATCGCGCATAAAATAACAGAAAAAGGTTACCTTAATGACGTGGATTATTGAGGTGAAAAAATCGGGTGCAATTCGAAAAAAAAGGTGCAGGAAATGATTTTTCAGCTGGGAAACTATTGGCAAAGGTCGCGCGTTGTCAACCGTACATATTTGTTCACACAAAGCAACGCATGCATGAAATCCTATTTTACGGCCCGTATCCTTTCAGAGCGCCTTTTGAATGGCCCGTCTAAGCTCAGGAGAATATCTTGCCCAATGCCTTCGAGCTGCCGTCACGTTTAAAGTCGACATGTGTAACATTATTATTTCTTTTCATGCGTTTAGTGCACGTCTCGATTTTACGGATAATTTTACTGCTATTGTAGTTTTCATTTTATGTGTTTTCTTTGTGTAGGAACTTTTTAAGATACTACCTATACAGAGAAATAGTTTTTTTATGCGAATAATATTACGTAGTCAAAGTTAGAGCTAGAGATTATTTTCTAAACTTAAATATGTACTTTGTAATAAAGCTAAATTATTATAATTCTTTTAACGTTATTTACGTATTATTTTTCACCAACAACTAAATTTAATAACAAAATTTATTAACCGTGAGCTATATGGTAATAGGAATCATGATATGAAAATTTAAATACTGAAAACAGGGCTTGGGCGTCACACTGGCCTGTTAATGGCTGTAAGCTTTTCTTGTTTCAGTGAAAATACACCTTCATGGGCCTTTAATTTATTAATAACTTTGAAATTTTATTGTCATACTATATTTTATACAAATAAGGGTTGTAACGGTGCATTCTTAGCATTAAAATTTTACAAATGCAAACAATATTACTTAAAAGTTGCTTTCCGAAAAACTTTACACTGAAAGTTGACACTCGAAAACGACACGTTGAAATGTAATTGTGCAAAAGTTTGAACAAGATATCAGAACTATATTGAAAATTATTGTCATCTTAAGCTTTCTAACGAGTCGATCATTCTATTTAAGGTCAAAAAATTCCAAATATATATTAAAAACATCATTGAATACCACCCGCCAATCACGTGAATAATATATAATTCGGCTTTAGTAATGGCAATTAATACGTGAAATAACGAGTAACAGATTGAAACGCGGTTGAAACTCGGCGCTGGTCCCGGGGGCCCGGCGTTTATTGTTCGTCGAATTTTAATGAACCTTCCATGTCGCGATGAATACCGATCGAGGGCTGCGATTCACTAAACAACGCACGTACTATAACAATGTGTATATTTCTGCCTCTATCATTGATACCGTGAAGTGTCTATTTATGGATGGACACATGTAAATGGCGCTGCCGTGAATGAATATTACGGTTCATTAATTATCTTTATTAGGCACGACATTTGGATTACGATGTATACCTGCTTCATTAGTTTGCTGGTTTACAATGGGAACTATATTTTCTATCACCAAAATTTATATTTGTCATCAAGTTGTATCACCTAATAAATAGATCTATCACCACGAAATATTTTCGTTCTCAGATAAACAAAAATTGTTCCCAGGTATGAATTATCAAATTAATGTTAATATATGTGTAAAATAAGAGATCGATAACCAATAAAATTATATTGCATTACATGAATATAAACTTCGTTCTTATAATAACAGTTTTGTTACTTAAATAATAGCTCTGTGCTCAGAATGGTAGATCTGTCACCAAATAAATCGATTATCGATCCCTGACTGCGACTCCTTTTTATTTGATATTTTGTCACCAATACAGTAGTAACATTTTATTTCGTTCAGATATTAAATTAATAGTATTCGTTACCAATTTAATACATCAATTTATAATTTTAATGAAAAAAATGATCAAAAGGGCGGAGACAAATTGGCGCGCTTTAAAAATTGATTATTTTAACTTTAAGAGTGGGTGTAAAGCCAGAGAATTTCTATAGTTATGGGCGGG
>CAJQZM010011329.1:0-14550 GCA_907164665.1 Colias nastes | reverse complement strand
ATTTAAAAAATCGATATTTTCTGCTCGAAAAATCGATTCTTCGATTAGTCGATCTCAGATCGCCATCCCTAGTAGCAAGCCATCACCACCGCCTATAAGTCTTCAAAAGAATCTTTACGAAGGTGTTGTCGGCCTTAAAGAACATAGTAATTCAATCTTTTTCTAACATCAATTATCACCACGCTCTTTCGTGCTGCTTAGTTATTTGATACAATAAAAACAAAAACATACATTTTAGGTCTCTTCGATTAAATTAGTTATCTTCACGTGTTTCACTAGAAATTATATTTGCAATGCTAGTTTGAATTAAAAAGAAAACACATAAACATAGAAAAATTTAGTACAAACAAAACGGGAATAGATTCATTACAATTTTAAATAGATGTTTGAATAAACAGAATCATTACTTTAATAGATGTTAAAATAAACACAGAGTAATTGCTATTTTACACTTCATATTTTGTTATTACTATGTTTTTTGCTAAATTTAAAACTGGATTGAAGCTTATATGTCATTACCGGAGCCTGTATGAACATGATACTACGAACAGGTGTGACACCACCTGCTGTTTGTTGAAATCTTTGAAATATTTAAGAGATTTGGTGCACGTGAATCATATTCTTTATTCGTGTGTAGTGAGAAGTGTTCTTTTTATTGCAATTTTGTGTATTTGAATGGTCTGTTTTTGGAATGCTTGATCTAAATGAGTTGAAACCATTTTGTGAACAGATAGTTAAAGATATTAGCTGAAGTATTAGTATATATTATTTTTTAAATCAAATGCTGGAAATATGGTTAACATGGTTTTTCTAGAAGGAAATATCAATTCTGGAGAAAGTTCTGGAAAAAGCAGATGTATTTAATGTAAAATATAATATAATGTTAAAGTAATTGCATTTTTTTGCTGGCTCCTAGTAATTGCCTTTCGCAACCGTAGTGCAGGTAAGTACTTTCAAAGTATGAAGAATCAAAGGTTCTTTTGATAAGAAGCTTAGAAAAATTAAATTGATCTGATTCAAAGGTATTTTCGTATCTAGAAATTGCAATCAGGTCAGAGCTTTTTGCTATGACTTTAACTACATGGTAAAAGGTACTTGTAGATATTTGAAAAATTAATAATTATAAATCGATTTAATACTACTAAAATAGGATCGTGGGTGGTTGAGCGGTTAAGCAAAAGTTGCGGGTTCAATCAAAGTCCGTAAAGAAAAAAAAATTATGTCTACTATTTAAATTTATATTATAATTGAGAAGTCTAGGTATAAATATTATTTAATTCTAACAGGTAAAAAAAAAATAACTAATAAAAATTCATATGGCCTTTGCGATTTGTAGAATTTAGTTTATTTGCCAACCCGAAGCTATGTATTCTCGGTAAAATCCCATAGACACTAAATACATACTTTCACCCGACCATTGTATCGTCTATTGATATTTGAACAAGCTTTGTGCCGAATGTAATGTTTGATTTGGATCGATGTAAATTCACCAAGTTATAAGTAATAAGATTCACTTGTACATATGTCCATATTTATTGGTAAGTATTTTTGGTATTATATTGTACCTACTGAATCTATTCATTCTTATCATTCCGAAAGTTACAGCATTAATTTATTAATGCATACGATTAGATCGTTTAATTGATTTCCAATGATTCATAACTTGACAAAAAACGACTTGTGGCACTCGGGGACTGCCGCGGTAAAGCTATTGCATGCTATGCCTTCAAGCCACTCCTCCGCCCGTCGGAGTGGGGAGCGTGAGGTTTTTTCGTTACGGAATTTCTCGATTCGGTCCCCGCGCTCAAGGCCCGCGATAGAAGCTATGCAATAGCTTTAAAAAAATACGTGTGGCACTCGAGGACACTTTTCGTTACGGAATTTTTACCTTCGGTCGCCGCGCTCAAAGTCTGAGATGAAAGCTATGCAATAGCTTAAAAACTATACCTACGGGGACGATGGTAGGTACTACTACCTACTTACCTACTTTTACTGATGTTGAAGAGTATAATGTACCTGTTTTATAATTTTGTAGAGTACCTTATTGTTTTCTTCCTTATTTTATTATTATTTCGCTTCTAAATTACACCTCTTTGTTTATAATTTATACCAAGTTGGCAACTTGCTTAACTTTATTTTCTCGTGTTATCAAAAAGACAAGCCTCTAAAATATGAATCTCGGCGTCGCGTAATTCGTCATCGTCGTTTTGCGTCTTGACACTTGACAAATTAACGCGAGTTAATGGTTTTGTAAGTGTGACATCAGAATTTGAGGATTTTTTATCCAAGTCTTAGGTATAAGACGGTAGTTCTTAATTAGTAGGGTATTTGTAAGCTGTAATAGTTCTAGTTCATACGTAAAAGTGAACGATGATATCGTTTGTTTTTCTTTTGTAATTCGCACATAAGTTGAAGATGTTTCAGACATCTTTCCACGTGTTTTATGTACCTAGGTACATATTGTTCATGTTTAAGCGTATGTGTGCAGGTTTTTTATTATGAAAAATCTCACTTATTTTCATTTTTTTTTTAAATGACCCCTGGAAGAAGATAACATTTGAATTGCAAAGTTTCACACATCTCATTGTAACTTTACTCATAGAAAAATTAATAAAACTCAACGGAGTTTAAAAAGCCTAGATTTGATTACCATACTGTTGGCAGTTAATGTGGCTCGGTTAGAGCGGTTTGAAAACTTACTGGTGTAGTGTAATAAACGTTTGGCTAATGTTAAACCTTTTTGTTATTTTGAGTATATTAACACTGGACTAATAAGCCTATTTTGTTTCTGCTAAAATTACGAGCTTAGAATTCAAATTAAAGCCAACTTTAATCGAAATGAATAAAGGATATGTTTTAAGTAGAATTTTATTAAACGATTTGCGAACGAACAGCGTAATAAATATATAAGTACCTAAAAGATAAATACGTCACAACAATATAGGAACCTTTCAACTCTCATTTTTGAAGTCGGTTAAAACAAAAGCCTCTATTCGCGTGATAGTTAAAAATAATATATTGTTATGTAAGAAAACTATAGTGAGAAAAGATAAAGCTATAGAAGATACCTACGCTGTTATTTTATTATATGTTAACATCTCCACAGAGCTGTTATATTTTTCATTGTTCATAATAATTGTTCTACGAGATGAAACTATTCATACAAACAAGAAATTAAATTTTTCCTTATAAAAATATTATCTTAAAAATAGAACTTATATTTTCTGTACTTTATTAATTTGTAAGAAAGTTTCTAAATTACATTATTTTCTTTAACGTTATAAAAGTTAATAAAAGTACTGATATTATGTGAGTGTTCTTTTGTTTCAATGGTATAAAAACAAAAACTTACGAAAATTTTATCTCGGTTAACTAATTAGCAGTAGTTTTCTTTAATAAATTATGGCTTTCGCTAATTTTTAAATACTAGAAATTAATTTGTTTTAAGATAAATAATCGTTACATATATCACGTAAAGGGATAGATTGCTGATTTCTGGTTCGGTTTAGTATTTATTTTTAACATTTAGAGTTTACCTTATATTCGCCTTTATTGCGAAAATGCCCCTTATATAAAAATTATAAAAAAAAAATAGAATCGGTGACGTCAAATTATCCACCATAAAAAAAAAGACGGGTTGCACTCCGGGAGTGCCGGCAGAAGTGAAAACTTGATTATTAACGTTCAGCATGTTTGATATTTTGGAATGGTATCCGTCTTACGCATGGAATATAAGGGCTAAAAAAAAAAAAAATCCGTCTTACGCTTTTTCGATCAGGCCACGTGTCCTGACGCGAGTTTAAGATTTTATACCCAACGCCGCTAAAGAAGTTTTCACTTCAAATAACACGCGAGCTAGTTTTTGTTTTCTTAAAAATGATTAATTCGAAACAATACCTTTACGATTCATTCAACCTAAAATGCAAATTGCGTGTATAATTCATTAGGAAAACAATAAATCAAGTCGTGTGTAAAAAAGATTAGCTCATTTGAATGTGTAGGCGTCGGATCGTTAAATAGTTATATGTAGGCGTTTACCTGTAGTATGATATGTTTACTTTTATTACCTATAAACTCTTAATTAGGATAGTAAATAATTTATTATTATTGTTTATTTGAAGAGAATAGAAAAGGTTTATACTCTTTAGCGTTGTTTACACTCATCGTTGATTGTCTTCTTTCGTGGGTGGAATTACTTAAAAGTGACAGGGAGCGAAGAAATCTATGAAATCATAGGCATAGGCTATAATAAACCTATTAGACCACTAACGCCTGAAATTAATAATATATTTACGATCTAGGATAGCATCAATCTTCAATAATTGTACTTTCAATCGAGCTCTATATGCATGCCATAAAAAATAATCTTTCGACTGTTTATTGAAACGCTTTTTTCAACAAAGTGATTCCTAGATCTATCTACGTCTTCTGTGACGTCATAAATTATAAGGGAAGTTTTTTCAAAGTGTACAACGACGATCTCAATGAACCGAATGGTGTATGAAGGTGTTAATTTGCACAATTACTCGCTTGGTTACTCGAGAAAATTGTTGGAAATGAAGCGAGAAGCTCGGTTGTAGTGAAAAACTAATGGGGAAGCAATGATTGTGGTAAAGGGTTAAACGGTTGGGAATATTTATGAATATGAGAGATGATAGAGGCAATATAATTAATTTATTTATATGAATATATTATGTTGGTTGATTGAGTAAGATATGGATATGTGTTAACAAAGGGGATCATTTTATTAAGTAATTAGAATAAAGACCGATTCTTCAGAGTTACTGATAATAATTCCAATTAAAAAAGGTAGAAATATTCTCTACCTATAGGTAATCTCAAAATAATCTTGAGATTTTTCCTGAGCCGACTCCAGAATTATTTACAGCAGATTAAATAAAAAAAGCGGTCATGCTATTTTTATTTAACCTAAATTTACCAGGAGCTAATCGTGATTTTCGGATAGGATTTAAAAAAGGCCATTCCTGTAAATTAATTCGAACTGAAAATAAAACTCGGGACTACAGTAAATTGTTTGTTTTTCATCGCAAGGATTATCTCCATTTTTAATAACTGAGCCCAAAGCTACTAGCTCGTTTTAAAGAGTTTAGGTACATTTATGTGCTTGTATTTTAAGAGGATCACGTTTTCACGTAATAGAATCCGTTATTTTTCGTTTAGTTTTTGTTAACGAACGAAAATATTATAATCTAGTCTATACAGGCTCCATAAATTCTGGGAAATTCGTCTAGACCAGCTGATCCCGAAATGAGCGCGCAATTAGTTTGGGTGATATATTAATTATTCTATACAGAGTGTAATTATAGTTTCATAAATTACATTTACAATAAAACCAGCCCGTGTTATGTACAACTAGATTTCCACCCGCGGCTTTTCAAAGGAAAACCCGCATAGTTCCCGTTCCCGTGGGATTTCCGGGATAAAAACTATCCTATGTGTTAATCCAAGTTACCCTCTATATGTGTGCTAAATTTCATTGTAATCGGTTCAGTAGAATTTGCGTGAAAGAGTATCAAACACAGACACATCCTCACAAACTTTCGCATTTATAATAGGATTAGAAAAGCAGAGGCAATTTAGCCAAGCGCTCTTTAAACTCTTTACACGTCGGCGTTTGAATACCTTTTCAAATCACAAAAAGAAAGATTCTTGTTTGTCGCTTTCAAATCTGTCGCGTTATTTTTTAACAGCTCAATGCAGTCATTGAAATGTGTCAATTTGTTGTTAGCGATTAATGCTTTTTTTACTTTATACGTACCAGCTTTTGTGTGAATGAATTTACAGTAGCGTTATTTATTTATATCAGAGTGAAACTGTTATCTCCGTGAGTTGAGAAGGAAAAAGTTGTGACATTTTAAACTAGCAAATATAATAGATACGGTTCTTTTAAAGTTTTGTGTTGTTGTGTTTTTATTTTCAGTGCCTTTTGTTGCGAGAAATTCTCCAACGGAACTTAATTTTAACCATCATAAGTTGTTGTCATCTTTATTTCTCTCCCTTTGTTTAAGAGAAGACTTTGTGGATTTGGAAAAGTAAATTTCATATCTTCTATTATTTCTTCTATCTTCTCCACTTCATTTGTAAGACCGTAATTGTCATTTGTTCCATTTCCTAAGAGATATAGTGCAGTATCAATTCTTATTAAGAGGTCATCAAAAGGAATATATTGCAGTCTCAACAAAGAAAATAGTGATCTGATTCAACACAGTTACATGTATAACATTGCTTGCTAGATGCATCATAGTCTATCATCATCTATTCTAAAATTCACTGGCGCTTCCATTAAAATTCCCATCAATTTATCAATGCAATATACGAATACAAAGCAAAATAAATAACTTGTATCGTGTACAATACAATAATAACAAGATGCTATCCGTAGACGACATTCTATTGAATTTCCTCAATTTTTCAGATCGCATCTGGGCACATTTGTGATCATCGTAGTGCCGATTCGTTTTCAGTGTTAGGTTGGCACAATACCAGCTCACGATACGTGTTAGCAAAGCAATCTCGTAGCGAGCCAAGCTGCTGATTTTTGTCTAAATGTAATTAGTTTTTGTTCCAAATGGACGGCTCTATTTAAATGAAACGTTTCGAGTAAACATTGCTCGCTGGTCTCGAACGGGCCTAATTAGTTTTAGTCATCACTGTGACATGGCCTGTATCGAAGTGTGTTCGCCAATTAGTTGCATAAATAACGAGAGCAATAACTTAATTAAAGTCGAATAGTGAGAGAGAAGTTAATAAAAATTATATTGGTGTTTAAATTCCCAACGCGAACGGGCTTGCTGAGATCAATCGACTGTCAATTCAGAAAAGTGTACTCGAATTAAACTTTAACAGTGCAGGTAATTGAATATTGTTTCTTTTGAAGTATTTCTCATAATTCTAACCTATTCTTGTAATCAAATAATGGTATCATTATTAACGATAGCTTACTTTAAGAAATTTCAGGTTCTTCACCTTTTCTTCTGCTAAAAATACGCTAATAGGTCCTACAAAATGTCCATACCCAAGTAGAATTATTACCTACGCTTTAAGATACTTATTATGTTTTATTATCACAGAGACTGCGAATGTCAGATCTTATTTGTCCTCCGTCGACACTTGACGACGCCCATAACTGCTTTACACTGATCTCTTGATTCAGCTCGCAAATTGAATTCCAAATTACCCCTAATATTTGGTTTGGCTCAGTTTATGATCTGTTTCAAAGCATTTGTAAACGCCATTATCTGATGTTTGCAAAATTAAATGGCTTTATACATTATCCTGAAAATGTATGAATGGACGATTACTATTAATGTTTGGTCGATTTTTGTACATGTATGTTGATATTTCAGCTACCCTAGTATTATAATTTTCAGTTTAACTCATATGGTTTTCATTAGGCTACATAAATTTCAACACATTTATCCCCAATTCAGTCGTTAGATAATCCAGGCATCATTCAGTTTAATTTTGAAAGCAGTATTTATTTAATTTCCAAATACGAGTGGAGTTCTAATTAATTTAACAATCCTCCCGCGCTAAATGTTCTAGAATACGCCCAGCGATATAATGACAAAAATATGAAAAGTAGGCAACAATAAATTACTCATGAATGAGATCCTTATTTTTTCTGTTTTAATGATGCCCCACCTAGACATTCTTCATACAGTTTGCCCTGAACTAAGTCCCTTTTGTCCTGGAGATAAAGGTCCGCTGAAATTTATTGTCCTTCGTAAGGCTCCAATTAAACATTTCTCGTTTCTTTGACGGTTCATTTAGAACGCTTTGTGTAACCCTTTTAACTTCAGGGCAGGAATAAAGGGAGCTAGCCTGTTTTATTCACGTTCTTATCATTGTCGACGTAATGGTTCACTCATGTCACCCATTTAGCAGGAAAGCTAATGTGCCGGAGTTAGCGGAGTATTTAAAAAATAAACATCGAAGACTGTTTTCATTCACGGACTTGATATTTTCGAGAAAAATATTGATATACTTCGGCTCGAATGACAAACAAGATTAACCATGGAACCAAGGAGACGCATCAAAAATTACGGCAATTTGTTTGGCATGATATTATACGCTCTCGCATATTTATAAGAAATCACGATAAAGCCTATGGTACGCGTTTCGCGAAACATCATGTGCGTTTACCCACTTCACACATATTAATTATATTGGCAGAATTTTGGCCACATGATTTTGCACCTTAAATAAAGGGTATTTAGGCGTAAATTGCAAGTATCTGTGTGGATTGAATGAGCCGATTCGTGTGAAGCTCCGTCGGTAAGAGCGTCAGAACTCAATGACTCTTTGCTGATATCTAACAAGGCAACGACGACGTCGAGCACATTTAGGAACCCTTGAGATCCTTAACATTTTCTGTTAATAACTTTTATTTATCTGAGGGCGGAATAAAGTAAAGAATTTGTTTTGTATCCGAGTTTTTTTGAGGAAATTCCGTCCATAAAAGTCCTAACCTTTAACACAACGCCTTTTTTCAAATATCATATTTGTGGTGACGTAATAATACGTAAAAATTATCAATGCAAGGCAAGTAGAAATGCAATGCAAGTAAATGCAAGTACAAAATCATACAAATACGAAGTAGAACCTACGTCATACAGAGTTTAAATAGCAAAGCGCATTTCAAACATATTTACTCTTAAAACGTTTTGATATGCAAAGCAGGGCACAATAAAGTTACCTGGCTACAAAAGGACATTCAAACTCGATGGTCCCAAATGTTGTGCATTTCGAATATAACGTTAAAATTTAATAATCTCTCTGCATCGGGATACGCGATTCAATTTCGACTGTCACTATTAAATTCTTCAAATCAAGTGCCATATTCCATTCGTATCTTTCATATATTTGACCAAATATATCCCTAATAAATGGCCATTGATTACGGGAATGTTTCAAAATTAAACCATATTGTGAACGGAATTGGATTTCGAATCGTACCTGAGCGGTCGATCTATTCCTCTGACGTTAATATAAGGAGACAGACACAGCTTAATCCGGTTCAATCCAGTATATTCCAGTAAATACCGCTCACTACCAGTCTATATCGGTTCAATGCGCTTTAATAGCCTGCAAATATGCGTAATGAACCATAATGCCATTTGCGAATGCTGTTCGTTTATATTCTAATCTATTCGATATCATCTCGTTATGATTGGTGTCTCTGTGTGGGTTGTGTAACTGAAAAGGTAAAAGGCGACCTATGCGACCCAATTATTAAACTCCTTGATACAATTTGTTGTTTAATGTAAATTTTCCTTGATATTATTTACGTCGTCATTATTAGTAAGGGAAATTTTAAAGGGCGCGGTGTTTTTGATCGCATTTCACGATGTGACATTCACAAAGGAGCATCAATATTGCAAAAGTTCAGACAATAATCAATACAATGAGATAATGATGATGATTATACAGACAAAATACGTTACCGATGTCTCTATGTACTCGTACACATTTGCAGAACTAATTACACGACTTTATATTGCTTTGTTTTCGGATGTCAATTTTGTATTTGTTGACAGGAGCCTGTATAGGCTTCTACGCAGTATGCGGTTAGCCACAATGCGGTCAATAATGCGTAGGTTTTTATTAAGTACCTTAAAAATATTTAAAAAATAGTTCACTAATAATTGAATCACAATTTCATATTTTCAGAAGTAAATTGATGATTCTCCAGTGAATAATGGCACTGCAGCTAAGTCGAGTCCTTTTAAATCTCGAATAATAGACAACTTTGCGATTAATTGTAGAAAAGGCCACAAAAACCCGAGCTGTCTGCTTCGAACGGGTTTCATCTAGTTTTTGCGGCACTTTTTTAATCTTGGTTCTTATTACGCTTTTTTTTCGATCTTTCAGATATTACTTGCTGTGAATAATCTCTCAGCTTGAATTCCTTTTAGAATTCTGATTGCTTTTTATAATGTCTTTTGTGTTTGTTAAATAGCAGTTTTCAATTTTCTTTAGTAATTAGTGTTGGTGCAGAAGTTATTATACGATAATATTATTATGGAGTTGTAAAATACGTTTTTTTGTTTTGTTTATTAGGTAATATTCTCGTGTGAGGATATTTCTAACATCAAACAATCTTCACTTGTTAAATTATATCAAACTTCGAGGCAATAATTACAAATAAGGTGGTAGATACATGCTTCATAATTATTATAATGTCATGTTGCAGGGAAAAGTTTACATTTCTATTAGGATAATATGAAGCATTTCGAATTGCTACTTGTTCAAGTTGTAACTTGAGATATATGAAGATACTCGAGGAACTTGAGGTATTTGTCTTAAAGTGACTTTGTATTGCTTATGAGCCAGATTCTGTAACATAGCTATCATTTATTATGAGCAATGTTAGTGTTGTAGCCATAGAAATCTAAATAACAAGGCAATAGAAGTCGTAAGCGCGCGTGACATTGTCGCCGCTCAGGTGGTTACCATGCCACAAGTCTGTTCGTCGCTTGGTGGTCGCTTGTTCAGTTGTTCCTGACACGTGCGTGAGTAAACATGGTGTGTTACAGCATTTCCCAGTGCGGAAATTCTTCCATAAATTGTAATTATACTAATAAAGGAATAAAATTTCACCGGTAAGTATTTTTGTTTATAAATATTGCCGTTTTTCCTTAAAATTATAGAATATTTACAAGTATTACGAGTGTCACCATAGTAATCGAAATAACAATGAATGACACAGTCGACCATTCTTATTATCACGTTTAACACAAATTTCAACCTTATTTCTATGAGTTTATGTTCAAAGTTATATCTATTGAAAATTGACAACCTCTGTTGTAGAAAAGCCGAATTTTTGCGTATTGGAGCAAAAATAAACAAAACGTCTCATATACTTAGGGATGTCATTCTAAAATAAACCGTAAATTCGTGCGTTAGGATACATTTTAAAAATCTTAATTTAATATTTAAGTTAGTTTTCACTAAAATCAAGCTGTCCAATAAAAGGCATAGTTTACTTGTGTGTACTGTTTAGCTATCGGTTTAAATGTGTTGATTTTGGCGACAGCGGTTTTCATACGAATTATGACATTATAGCACTTCTATGTGTCTTGTTATTTAGATTTCTATGGTTGTAGCATTACATTGAAGGTACAAGTAATTGTGATTGTCTGTTGTATTGATTTTTATGAATATAAATCCTTTTTTAATTTATATGACCTATATCATCGTGAGCGATTTTAAGCTGTTCATCGTCTTTCTTCAGTTATCCCATTACACATTAAAAAGCTATATTTTTTGTTCACTGGGCACACCCGGGCACACCCGGGAAATACGGCTAGTGAATTAAACAATGACGTCACCCTGTCACCAAATATATGACACACACACACAACACAATAATTGTGAACAGACTTACACGCGTCGAAGCATATCCTGCGTTTGTCTTGTGCGTGATGTGAATGTTTGAGCGTAAATTACTTGAGTATCGCTAAATACATTTGCATTGCATTATTTTAGTAACGAATTGAGGGGTTTATTGCGTATTGTATGTACTAAATTGTATGTTATACGTTCATTTTATTGTGTGTGTATGTTGAATTATTATATTTTTTTATTCAGGTAATATTGTAAGTATATTAAAAAGGCTTAATAATTTGTTTGTGCTATTAATTCTTCCTAGGATTAATTCTCTTTTTTACGAATTTCTGTTTTGTATCGAGAATTGTTGGTCCATTTATAGTATATTACTAGGAAAATGGTTTAATCATTCTTATTATAGTTTTCAAAGAAATGAACGGGAATAATTGGTCGTGATGAAAAAATCGAATCCGTTTCAAATGAAGCTTTTATCAATCAGACCATCCATAATCCGGACGCACGAATATTTATCTTTATTATTTATGGATTTAAAGTGCTCAAATAAGTTTAAAATACAATTTTAAAATTTTTGCCGTTACAAAGATGGTCCTTCTAGCACAGAATAGTACCTAGCCTTATAGCAGTGTGCTTATAGGGACGATTGAAACTCACGAAAGGAATTATTTTATTCGCATTTAAAACCATTACATTTTAAACGTTGAAGCTAAAAGCTTATAAAACGTAGATAATTATAAAACCTTACATTTTGAACGAATCGCGCGAATCGTTAACTTTTGTAAATGAAAATGTCACAGAATAAGTGACATGTCGTAAATTGAACTACACAGTCTCTGGTAAAAGCTGAAATTATATAATTTTATTTCTCGGTATGTAATAAAACGCATGAATAGGTAGAGATGAATGCCATTACCACCGTGGTAGGCTTTTTCGAGACTCGATCCATGTATGAAATTATACAACATGCAATGTATGTTGTATAATTGCATTTATATAATTTATACAATTGTGTATAATTTCCTTTGTAGGCGTACTTCTTAAGTTATGTATAGGAATATTCTATGTAGCGAGCAATGTATTTGATGTTTCTGAAAGGTGTCGATAATGCTGATCTTATAACAGCTTTTGAACGACTCTGGCACACTTTGAACGGAATGTTAAGAATTTTTGTGGTAATTTCAAGTGTTACTTTTTAAATGTTTGCTTCTGTTAATGTAAAGTTGTTTGATATTATTGAACTTTGCTGTGTAGTGATAATATGAAAAATGTTCCGTTATATATTATTTTCTGGAGTGTTATTAAACACCACTGAGTTAGGTTTTTAGTTCCATACTTACTCATTAAATACTTTCACTAATAGGAGGATAATAAATTCAATAGCTTGTATGTTTAGACGTTAGAAAATCCGGACCATATTGATATGCGATAGATATTGATTTTCGAGAAATAAGTTTTAATCGGTACCTATATCTTATGCTAGCTGTGCTCCGCGGTTTGACCCGCGTTGCTCCGCTCCTGTTGGTCTTAGCGTGATGATATATAGCCTATAGCCTTCCTCGATAAATAGGCTATCTAACACCGAAAGAATTTTTCAAATCGGACCAGTAGTTCCTGAGATAAGCGCGTTCAAACAAACAAACAAACAAACTCTTCAGCTTTATAATATTAGTATAGATTAAAGCAAATGAATAAAGAAACAATCGCTAAGCCCTTGCTATAGTCTCATTAATAGATTGATGATGACGAAGTATTTTCTCTATTATGATTGATAGAACACATTTTTCTTGTAATCTTGCTTCTAGTCACGTTAAATACCTAATTCAGTACCTACTTATTAATTAAGAAGAATATTGAATGGCGTTTAAATGAAAATATTATGTCGTAATAAATGTATTTAATCGTAGTTAATTAGGTTTCTGTTTATTTGGGTCACGAATACTTACCTATGTGTAATTTTTATTTAGCAATCAAATTCTGTAGAAAGGCATTATAAAGCTATACCTATTGGAAGATCCTTTTCCTAATCTTTTTATTTCCCATCGGACTAGAAGATTGCTGGAAAAGAGATTTAACTTCCGTCTACTCGTTTAGGTAATATGTATATACTTGAGTACTATAATATAATGCATTCCTGTGTATTTTAAAATAAAGTCGAAAGGAGCATATGTTTTTAAATAATTTAAGAATTAATAATTTTAAATTATAAATACATGTAGGTAGGAACAAAATTAAGCCCCTTTTGAAAATAGTAAAGACAAACACTGTCTACTCATTTTTGTAATTGAATTCCATCATTAAATGGAATTAATTTGTAATGATTAATAATTTTCAATATTTCCCGGAAACTGTTAAATCATTTTGCACGTTTTACTGAAATACCTATTATATTGTTAATTTCTATATTTCTTCTTTATCTGGTAAATTTTGTGTGTATTTCGATAAGTAATTAAATGAATAGCACTAAAATCTATCCTTCAATACTCATAATATAAAGCTGACTTTGTTTTTTCGTTTGTGAACACATTTATCTCAAGAACTACTGGACGTGTACGTCATCTCTAATTGCTATACCTAGGCTAGGTATATATTTACGGGTAAAGCCGGGGCGGACCGCTAGTTAATTATCAAATAATAAAAAAGCCATCAGAACAATTAATTACACACAACAATCATAAAACTCGAAAATTCGACTGCGATTTTTCCAAACGTATGAACTCATTCATCAGTTTTATAAAAAACTTTAGCAAACAATTGAAAAGCGAAGTTTTTGGTGTAGGTGCTTCGGATAAGTGAGCCGTTTAATTTCCCCCGCGGCTCATAACTCGTGTTTAGGGCCAATCAATGGAAAGGGACCTTTTCGGAAGCTTTTCTAATTGCCAATTTTGAGTGTGTTCTTGTATGATAATATGGTTTTTTTTAAGATTTTTTATTTATAGATATAATAATATGTTTTTTTAATCTTTAAAAAAATGTCCATTTTTTAATGTAATGCTTGGTAGCAGTGGTCGAAGGGAGAAACGATGTTACTGAAATCTTGTTATGACCTACTCAGTACTCTTACACAAAATAAAGAAATTTGTAAAAATGCTGTTCATACGTCTCGAGGAAATTTATCAATTATCATACATAGGGCCTATTAGACTACAAGCCCGCATAGGAAAAAAATATGGGTCAAATGAA
>CAJQZM010011328.1:0-24395 GCA_907164665.1 Colias nastes | reverse complement strand
GGGGGGGGGACATACTTTTTACGACTTTGAGAGCTGATATCTCAAAAACCGTTCACTTTAAGAAAAATGTTTTTTAGAAAACTTTATATCATTTTAAAAGACCTTTCCATTGATACCCCACACGGGTATGTACATCGAAAAAAAAAATTTCATCCCTCAGTTACATGTATGGGGGGCCCCACCCCCAATTCTTTTTTTTACTATTTAGTGTCATATTTTTGTAGCGGTTCATACAACACATATTCCCATCAAATTTCATCACTGTAGTACTTATAGTTTCCGAGTAAATCGGCTGTGACAGACGGACAGACGGACAGACGGACAGACGGACATGACGAAACTATAAGGGTTCCGTTTTTGCCATTTTGGCTACGGAACCCTAAAAACGTAAATAAATTTACCATTACCAACCTGTCACGAAGTTGGCCGAACTCAGCCGACTGCCGAGTGACAAATACTAGGGTCAAACAGTTGACAGCTAGCGGCGGGAAAAAAGAAAGATGGCGGTTCAAAATGGCCGCCCAGGACGTGCGCAGCATGACTCTTGCTCTGTGTTTAATGCCCGACACTATGTTATGGTCGTTAGCTAAATTTATATTATACTTTATTGCTGAAAAGATTTGTTTTCTATCGTGTTGATTGCGAAAAAAATCGATTGGTTTCCATTTTTGGAGCTTTTATAGTTATAGCAAACAATAAAAATTTAAATAAAATAACGATTATAATAAAATATTTCCTTATACAGTTTATAGGGTATATTATTTGGTCAATAACACCAATAATTTTGTAAGAATTTCACAAAATGTTTTGCTACACAGTAAACATCTTCAAAATAAGCTAGTTTTATATAAAGAGACACATAACTTCGCAACTTAAATCTTTCCCGACCTTATAATTCCTATACGAAATCACAGTATTATTTGTACTACAAGAAATATAGAGAATATTTCGCTCCAATGACCCTCATTGTCCTCACAGAACAATTTAATACGAACGTTTCATTGTTTATTTTTACGTCTCGAAACTTTCTTAATAAGACCCTCAGATGTGGCACACATCTATTCGTCATGATTTATTTCGAGGTCAATGAATTTGGGGAAATAATTTCATTTTTCCACTCTATTTAGTTCCAGCTCCCGAGATTTTATTGGTAACAAATTATAGGGCTGTATTTTTCAAACCTTTCTCATTCCTCAATTAATATCTTAAAGCGTTTTCTGGCACCATTTCTTTCAAAATTAAAAAGCTTTATATAAAAAGTATATAATAAAAGTGTTGACATGAACTACACCAGTATTCTAGACTCTACAATGATATCTCTATGACCATATTAATATCCTTATGCATATACTTACTTTTTGTGCCCATTTTTATTTATTTATTTTGCAAGAAATGTGGAAGATTTACAGATGTCATATACATAATTAATTGTTAAACACAAATCGCCAATTGATTGGCATGCAAAAATAGAATGTCAATGCCATACTACTTATACTACTACGTGTATTAGATATAAGCTTCTTGACTACTACATAACCTAAGTACATAAATATCATTTTCACAATTATACGTCAATTAATACCAAATTAATTATAAAATATTTCATCCTTAGATTTCATCAAACAATGACAATAGAAATATTCAAATGTTTAACTACAGTTTAACTAGAAATAATTGCTTTACCAATCGTCACAAATGACTTTAAATCTCGATATACACTGACATTGGTTCTATTCTCTGTGGACTCCATTTAACACAATTGTCTATAGCCAATGTAATCCGGGCTATTCCAATTTCATTTGACAGGCACTTGAGTTTAGTTTAGCACAGATTATATAGGGTTTAGTTACTCTGTGCTATTTAACTGCGGCTTAAAGAAATGATTTGAAATAACGGCTGTTCGCAGCCTCTCGCTTGCACATTTGTGGTAGTTTATTTGTTATCTCGCTCATGAGAAATATACTTTTTCTAATGGCCAGATTATGAGATTAATAGTTGAACTTCTGATGATGAGATGTCCTTTAATACTTCCTCTCATAGGATGTCTCTTTCTTATCTCATTCTTATTTGTAAGAATAGGAAAAGCTGTTAGTGCGATATAAAAACTTTAGTAAGTTCTTAATTAGTTTTTTTATAATAAGCTTAATTTTTATGACAAACAACTTACAAAAAAATGATGTTACCCTATTTTGTAAGATTCAGTTAATCTCTCTTGTTCATTTATGCACATTAATGTATGTTTAAAAAGGTATACTAAAGAGAAATGAATTTCCAATTGCATGACAGCGTAACCGACCATTAAGCAATCCATTGACATAGCGTAAGAGCCGTCGCGTTCACAATAATTATATCCAACAATGCACCTTCCCGATGTTTATTCCAACCAATAACTTGCACAGACAATGCTCCAGAACAATTAAGTCAATAACTCAAATCGTCGATTCATTGCTTTGTATGAGGTAGCCATTTATCACGCAAACGGTGTAAAGTGCTGAACTAATATTGTAACGTGAATTGTGCTAAATTTTAAAGGGTGTTGTAAACGCCAGTTTCTGAGGTGGTAGAGATGATATTGTTAGATCTTGCTCAATTGGTTAGGTGTGAAGGAATGCTCTAAAGATTTTTTTTTTGAAATCTTATGATAATTTTATGTAGAGCTATTTCTTGCTGCTTTACATCTTTACATTATTCTGCTGTTGATTCACTCTATGTTATTTTTTCATATGTTAGGACATTAACTAAAATCAATCGGAATTCAGAATCCGGGATCTTCTATGTATATCAAAAACATGTTCAATGGATACTTTGTAGTATACTTAATTTTTACGTGCATGCAACTAACAGCAGCTTACAGCTTATTCTAAGACATTTATTATGTATTAGTCATCTATATTATATTCATTTATTCGCTATTCTTAATTATACAAAACATATCATATTATTTCAGTCCTAAAATTACGTCAATGTTTAGCGCCAGGTTCCGAGAATTCTGTATCTAACAAATATCAAGGAATATCATTAAACACAGTGACAGCGTTATCTAATTACGAAATTAATTCATTTATTCCATCGATAATTAGTATTCGGGGTTCGTTTGTAACATCTGGGGGCGTTTATTAATGTTATCCCGGAATCCGGGGGTCTTGGGCAAAGTTCCGAATGCTGAAGGTACAATCCAATTTGTCGTATACCCCGGTTCATATTTGGAAATGACGGGAATTCTTGTTGGTGGATATTGTTTGATTTTCACTTTGATTTTTTAGTCTTGTGGTGTGTCAATGTTTTTGTATGTGGTCAATCGATCAGGTTTACTCAATACCAGCTGTGCTCCGCGGTTTCACCCACATTGCTCCGTTCCTGTTGGTCTTAGCGTGATGATAATAGCCTATAGCCTTCCTCGATAAATGGGCTTATCTAACACCGAAAGAATTTTTCAAATCGGACCAGTAGTTCCTGAGATTAGCGCGTTCAAACAAATAAACAAACAAACTCTTCAGCTTTATAATATTAGTATAGATTAGAACCAATTTTATTGATGTAAAAGTGTTGTAGGTGTAAAAGTAAATTGGGTTGATTATTCTAACAGTTTTAGAGATCAAACTAAAATTAAGCTTCTTGGCGACGGGAAAATTAGGGTCAGTAGGCTTTTTGATAAATCAAGAATTGAATAGAGAAATAATTTCTATTCGAGGCTTAATTCACAAAACTTTGAAATAAACGTAGTTAAATTCAAATTCAAATTACTTCGCGTTTCAAATCAAATCTTGATAAGACAAACGAACATGTTACGCCGTTGGCATTACAATATTTTTATGTTAAAATGTTCATAAAGCGATAAAAATTTAAAGTTTTTATCACGGAAATAATAACAAAAACAGCCCTATAAAATAAAATAACAATCGCAAGTGGAAAGTATAATAAAATGGGGATAAAAGACTGCTTTTAAAATAGCATAAATATTTATGTTATGATTTAGTTACTTATTCGTAAGGCTCTATAAAAACCATGTTTTCACAAGAAAATATCAACATAATTGATAGTAGAAAATATGCATAAATTTCGATAGAACGATTTCTAAAGTTCTCAAGTTTATTTAAGCGTTCTTATATTTGAAGAAGTCACCTACACGTTATATTGAGGAATGCATTATACATACTAATTTCTATTACCTGTCCCATTAATTATAAAGTACTTTATTTCTTATTTATCTATGAATAATACAAGTAATTTAATTTCGCAAATTATCAATTAAAAGCATAAAAAATTGCATCTACTTTATTGAGTACAAGCTTTCCGCCTAGTAAAATACAATATACTAAAACCTTCTTCGAGAATCACTCAAAAAAGAACTGTATCAAAATCCGTTGCGAAGTTTCAGAAGATTTAAGCATATTTAGACGGACAGACAGCGACAGCAATTTTGCTTTAAAATATGTAGTAATGTATGTTGTAGTAATTAAACTCTGAAATTTTATATAATTATATTACTTTGAGCAATTAATTTTATAAAAGCTCTCGCCACTATAACTGTTTTACAATACATTTCATTAATTTATTTGAATTGGTCATATTGTTCACTAATTCAAGGACTTTTTAATTGATTTGGGTTAATGTGGTGGAGTGTGCATTTAGGTAATCATAATTGTTATTCGGTCGTAATTCGGTTTAAATTAAAATATGCAGATTTGCTATAAATGTTAAATATAAAAGATATTTATAAATATAAAATTCAGAGTATTTGTGACCAATATCAACTAAAAGTGGTGTACGGATATTTGTGAAATGTTTTATGTATTTTCATTTTTTGTGTATTTTTTATGTAATTTCATCGATGTACAGCTGCTAATGAGCCTTAATAAATAAATAAAAATAAAATGTATATCACAAGTAGAGCCCCGCGGTTTTACCCGCATTGCTCCGCTCCTATTGGTCTTAGCGTGATGATGTATAATAGCCTATATGTATATATACTATAGCCTTACTCGATAAATGGACTATCTAACAGTTAAATAATTTTTCAAATCGGACCTAGGGTTCTTGATATTAGCGCGTTAAAGCAAACAAACAAACTCTTCAGCTTTATAATATTAGTTTATATTTAAAACTCAATACATCAGCGTGTTTTTATTATGATTACTGTAGATATTTTGTACAAAAAGAAAGTACACTAGAACTACATCTTAAAATCGATTCAAGAATGTATCGGTTCATGAATTGAACTGAAGTATTTAAATGCGCTTTCGCAAAACGATGAATAAGCGATATAATAAACAGTTTGAACGAATTCTCTAACATTGAAGAGCATTAACTACTTGAAACTGAATCTTGAAACTCAAGCACGTTTTTGACACCGCTCTGTTCACTTAACCTGAATGCTTAGGAAAATTATAGCGACCTCAATGAAAATATATTTATCTTATTTGAATAATAATTTAAAATGGCTTCCGGCGATGAGTGTAACGGTAACATTGGTATGATTTATTTAATTATTGGCACTTTTATTAACCAAAAATAAAACATCTATCCTAATATTATAAAACTGAAGAGGTTGTTTGTTTGCTTGAACGCACTAATCTCAGGAACCAATGGTCCCATTTTAAAAATTATTTCACTGTTAGATAGTTCATTTATAGAGGAAGGCTATAGGCTATCATTACGCTAAAATCAATAGGAGCAGAGCAATGTGGGTAAAACCGAGGGTCACAGCTAGTAACTAAGATGTACATTACTCCAATAATAACATAATATATTAGGCCTTCAAAGCGTAAAACAAAAAGTTAGCTAGTAAGCGGCTTAAAGCTTGTTAAAACTTAAAGTTATATATAAGGTTTATTTACTCAATAAATTATTATTCCGGGGAAGGTCGAGCCCATCTGGACCTTATTAGTGAGTGAAAAGTTTCAATTGTTTTATTATGTTGTTTCTCTAGTACCTACGTGATTGATTTTATATTTATTTACATCCTGGAGTGGTTAGCATCTTATTGCAGTATGGAACTCATTTCACAGTCATTTTTATTTTTAATATTACTGCCTTAAGACTAAGGGGGCTGTTTCTTATCTATATACTATAATATTTTAAAACTGAAGAGTTTGTTCGTTTGTGTTTTTGAACACGCTAATCTTAGGAACTACTGGTCCGATTTGAAATTTTTTACGGTGTTAGACAGTCACGTTAAGACCAACAGAAGCGGAGCCACGTTGGTGAAACCATGGAGCACAGCTAGTAAAATATGAAAAACACATGAGCAAAAAAAAATTATGTTTTATTAAAGTCAGTAAAATTAACTACAATTTTTCCATTAACAAAATCACAAAATTCTTCATCGATTTATAGATATTTGACGCAATACAGAATATCCCTAGATTTTGTTGATGTGTGTATTTATCATAGCAATACGTGGCAATACGTAGAGAAAATATTCTTAATTCCACACGAGTGACGAGAACAACACAATGCGTATTTAATGTATAAATAAGTAAGATTGATAGACTCCAGTTATATTTAAACAAAAGAGCCTCCAAATTTTGACAATGTATTAATTAAAAGAAAAATTGTTGAAGATTAACGAATTTCTCGTATAAAAATGTTTAGGAAATGTAAATTATTCATATAACAATGGGGAGAATTTAAAAGTATTTAATTTAAAACTTATTAACACATTCCGTAGGATTTTTCTCTATATTATTTCACGTTTTTTCGGTTTATATATTAACTAGCATTCCACCCGCGGCTTCACCCGCGTTTTCAAAGAAAAACCCGCATAGTTCCCGTTCCCGTGGGATTTTCGGGATAAAACCTATCCTATGTGTTAATCCAAGTTATTCTCTATATTATGTGTGCTAAATTTCATTGGAATCGGTTCAGTGGTATTTGCGTGAAAGAGTGACAAACATGCAAACACATACACGTCCATCCTCACAGACTTTCGTATTTATAATATTAGTAGGATAGGATAGGATTATCTGTATAAATGTATAGTATTTATTAATTAAGTTGTTTTGTTAATTGTTTCTAATAAAATCGTAAAAGGAAAAACAAAAACGCTTAAGAAAGGGAAGAAAAGCAAATGCAATCCAGGTTAATTATGTAGATTAGTTTTTATTCGCTGATTCTAAAGAAATTTTGTTGAAGTGAAATAACTTTATAAAAGATAATTAATTTTCTTCATTTAAAAAGTACCTAGAGGTAATCATAAACTAGGTATTTCAGAGTTTTAATGAATGTCTTGGTTGTATGTCCTGTCATGTCCCCCAATATGATAAAAAACAATTATTCTTTATCCATTTTATAAAATTTCAACCAATTCACCATCATCATCATCAGCCCATATACGTTCCTACTGCTGGGACACGGGCCTCCTATGAGGGTAACGTCATAAAAAAAGAATTAAATCTTCAGCAAAAAATACAATTAACTTTTCTTTTACAAACAAATATGTGAAAGAAAATGAATTCTGAAAGAAATTGGGAAGATAATGCTAATCATAAAAAGACCTAATTCAAGAAATCATCGATCGAAAATCAATCTTAGTACCTTAAGACTAAGTGATATATTCCCTTGCAGATTCTTTATCAATTAAGTCATAAGAGAAACGCACGCAGTGATGAGCTGATGAATAAAGTACTTTTTACTTAACTGATAGAAAATAAAGTTTATTTTCGCTCAACCTGCACCTAGGTCATAATGTCAAGACGAAGGCATGTGGGTCGCATACTGAACTAAGCCAAGTATTTAATTATGCACTATCCGTTTTAATAGAGAAGATATTATATGAAAATGGTTGGGACAAATGAAAAAATCACACAAGTAGGTACCTACTATATGTATACAAATATTGAGTAGCGGTCCGCCCCGGCTTCGCCCGTGGTACAAATTTACGTTTTCTCTACATAAGAACCATCCTTGGACTTCCACAAACATTTTAAAAAAAGAATTATCGAAATCGGTTCAGCCGTTCACACGTGATGCCGTGACAACGCAAAACGGGTTTCATTTATATATATATATATATATATATATAGATAGTTTTAATAGTAAACTTTACTCAACGTTTTAATTTATACAGCTGCTATCTACCTATCTTAGGTATCTATATGCAGTACTTAGGTCCTGTGACTGATTTCATCTTATAATTCTTCAAAGATTCCGATTGTAAATTATTTCTTCCATCTGTTTAAATATTTCAAATGATATTTGTTGAATGATGATTTGTTCTTTTTTATTTTTACATTGATGAACGAAGAATTTTTTCCATGGTCAAGTTAAATGTTTTGCATTGTAACTGAAACTTGGACAGTATCAAAGAAAAAAGAGATTATAATTTTATAAAATGTTCCTGTCTTCCGTATGTAAGTATTGTTACAGAATTATAATAATTGCTATAGAATTATGTCGAAATTGCTACAGATAACTTAAACTTTAATTTTCCCACGTAAAAGTCATATAAAAAATAAATGCGTGTGGTCCACATTATGCAACTTTTGTTATCAAGTAATTCCGCATAGCTTATCTTAATACGTCTGTAAGGGTTTTTATTTCAAATTATCTTGACTTAAGCTAAATCCTCGGGATACATTTTATCATATGTCAAGTCTGTAATCTCATTAGAAACGTTTTAAATTTCTTAGGATGTTTTCTTCTATTTGAATATAAGTAGGGTACAATGTAACAAAACAACTGAAGAATATTATAGGAGCTTTGTAAAAGTAATAAGGGTTATATTTACGTAAAAACTATATTTTAGTAATCTGTGGTTATACTGAATGAATGAAATAAATGAAATGAATGAATGAATGAATGAAATGCTCTTTATTGTACATACACGGAAATAAATTTTGTTACATAGTTAAGATAGCTTGTAATAGAGATGTACCTACAAAGATGCTTTATCGCTCGTGTGCGATTTCTTCCAAGCAAGTTATATTAGCTGTTCATTTGTTAATTCGTCAAAACAGAAAATAGCACAGTTGATTCCATACTTGTACTATTAGTAAAAAGTATTGTGCTAACTCGTAGCTCGTGAAACAAGAATTACGCGTAAAGTAGGTATTAACATTACTAATAGATACAATTATTAATTAATAGCCGTAATTTATACACTAAAATGTATGATATTTAAAGAACTTTTGAAAATAATATAGGTATCTAAAATAATAACGTGCCCATCTAAGTAACAAAAACTTAAATATATCATAATTCAGCCATCCCCGCTAACAATTTAACTCTCTACATGTTCTTGTAATAGCAAACAAAATAACAAAGCGTGTTTATCACGGGAGTTCAATAAACAATTCTTTCAGCAACAATAACAGGAAAATTAATTTTTTCCAGTAATCGCTTGGCCCTGTGTTTGACACGGAATTTATTATTCCACAGAAACAGTACAACGTTGTTCACAACGGATTTTCTATTGGGTTCGAAATTTCTATGAACATTTTAAATTTCGAATCGGCGTTCCCGCGCTTTTTTTTCATAATTTTTTTTTAACAAATCGATGGAAACTTATTCGTGACTTTTGTAATTACCTAGTAAGACTATTTAATTTCCAAATCCCTGATCGTAATTAAATATGTGAAATTACTTATATGGGATATAAAATATAATGAATAAATCTTTTATACAAACTAAAGTTACAATTAAGTAACTGCGTATCTCTAATTAAAATTGACGAATCATATTCCGATGCAAGAAGTAAATCTTCAATTTGTAAACAGAAAGTTAAAATATAATTATTATTTAAAAGAAGCTCAATACAGACAAAGCCGTAGTATAAACCACTACACGTCTTGTTACTTAGCGAGCAACCATACATGTAATGGTTATGGCTATTTGCGGAGGGTTTAAGGCCATTCCACTTGATGGACATAATAAAATGTCCACATGCGTCAATCGTCCTTAACGTTATACATTAGGGACTGCTGCTTTTCTATATTATGTACTTTAAAAGACGCTCCTTGTAGTATATGCATTGCATGCTGTTTCTAATGACCAGGGCTCGGAAACCGGTTGAAATTCTTAACTGGTTTCGGTCATTGACCCCAAACCGAAATTGATTTAGGTTAAAGGTTGCACTTTACCGGTTTTTACCGGTTTATGCGAAATACCGGTTTTTCATTAATATTGGTTTTGGTGGTGAAAATTAACCGGTTAAAACCAAGTTCCATAAGGATCCTCGGCCCCCGCTACCCTTGCTCGACGGGCCTGGACGTTGCGAAGTCATTTAGTTACAAAATTCTTAATCGCACTCAAGTTCGCAACGTCGCCGCCTGTCTTCTCCAAAGTTCGTACTGCGGGACTACAAGGACTGAAATTTGGCAACGAAGGATGAATAACAGAGGCGAGTCTATTTTGAATTAAATATGTTGACGCAATTTTAACTAGCTTCCGTCTTTACTTTATTTAGTTATTTCTTCCAGGATTAAAGCGAAGCAAATCTCCGTATCCTTTTGATTCAGAAGATTACGATTGGAAGCGCCCTGCATCTCCATCTTTGTTGAAACCAAATATGTGTACTTCGGAGAAAAACGAAGTCAAAGTAGAAGTCGTGTCCAAACAAGAAAATAAAATATGTTTGTCTTGTTCAGAACATTCTAAAGTAGAAATAGACCACAGGAATGAACATTTTTCGGATCTCATTAAAGAGGAATTAAAGCATATCTTACCATGTATGCGGACAAGATGTTACGTAAAAATATTAAACTTTTTGAACACCGTGAAAGGTTTTCATACTGACCAAATTGGAGTTACTGATACTGAAATAAATGAATAGTGCTTAGATTTATTCATGTTTTATTGATTTATGTAATTAAACCTACAATCAACTGTATCAAAAGCAGAAGATTCGTGTAAAGTGTTCTTTTTTGAAATAAAAAACATAATTGCTAAGATTGTTTTATTTCTAAACTGAATTAGTAATCAATGCAACAATCATCGCATGAAAATAACATCGTTTTTAACTTAAAAAAATGTTTTTATGGAGATTTAAAAATTGGGTTTTTAAATTAAACTGTATAAATAAATGTATGTAGGTAATAATTGTAATACTAACACTAGAATAAGATTTTGCTAATACTATATGGGCTACTAGCTTTCCACCCGCGGCATCGCCCGCGCAGTCAAAGAAAAACCCGCATAGTTCCCGTTCCCGTGGGATTTCCGGGATAAAACCTATGTCCTTTCTCGGGTATCAAAATATCTCTATACCAAATTTCATGCAAATTGGTTCAGTAATTAAGGCGTGATTGAGTAACAGACAGACAGACAGAGTTACTTTCGCATTTATAATATTAGTATGGATGTGGCCTGAAATAAAAAATAATAATTTTTTGTTTTCTTCGTCGTACTTACGTAAACATAGAATAAATCCTATTAACTTTTTTTCGCCCCATGATAAATTCCTATACCCACAATTTATAATCGACGAGTGAGTGCCGAGTAGTGACTGGCGTAGGTTTGTTTGCTTGTTACGGGGACGTCACGCGCTCGCAACTGCCATGTCGAAGTGTGCGAACGCGCGACGTAACAAGTCAAATCATGAATCTACCTACAACATTTAAGTTCGCTGGTAGCAATTGATGTTCGCAGATCGATCATTTTTTGTTTTTTAATTTTAGTTTATAATATGATAACTAGGTTTCCGCCCGCGGCTTCGCCCGCGCAGTCAAAGAAAAACCCGCATAGTTCCCGTTCCCGTGGGATTTCCGGGATTGCGTCATTTTCCCGGGATAAAAAGTAGCCTATGTCCTTTCTTGAGTATCAAAATATCTCCATACCAAATTTCATGAAAATTGGTTCAGTAGTTTAGGCGTGATTGAGTAACAGACAGACAGACAGAGTTACTTTCGCATTTATAATATTAGTATGGATTCACTATATCTTGTGGCAAGCGTTAAAAAATGAGGCAAAAATAATAAAGGAATTAACCGGTTAATTTGGGTATCAAAACCGTTTGTGCAGAAGTAACCGGTAACCTTAATCATTTGGGTTACTTATAAACAGTTCACTTGTTTAACCGGTAAACGAAGGAACGATATATTTACCGGTATATAATCTAAATTAACCGCTCTTTTCAAACCGGTTCCGAGCCCTGCTAATGACCCATGAAGATATACGTCTATAAAAACTTGTATGGTTCATGAGAAGTAGGTCTTTTTATTTGCTTTTTTTCAGTTAAATAAATAAATAAATATCTTTATTTGCTCAAAAGTTACTACAATAAGGAGAGTACAGCACATTCGCCAGTTACACTGGCATGCAAACATAGTTTTACAGCTCCGCATAATCAGAAAAAAAAATATTATATAAACATTAATTATTATAGTTTAGTTCAATTGTCTATTAATTATACATGTCAATATATTTACATTTATCACCCAAAAAGTCCCTTACATTATAAAAATTTTTGCTTATTAGCCACATATAAAGTTTTGTCTTAAACTGTTTTGCGTCCAATTTCTTTAAATCGTCTGGAATATTATTATATATTTTAACAAACATAGCATGGCAGTTAGTATTCTACTATGAGATGTATCAATGATCGCGTTCCTAATTAAGCTATGCTGCTGTATTATTATAAAACTATAATCTAATAAAATAAATAAAGTTTAACTATGTATCGCCCATTCATCTTACTTTACTCGATCATTATATATCTTTCTCTAGCAGATAAAATATGCCCTTGTCACCATAATTATATGAAGAAAACTGGCCGGCAATGGTACTGTTAGCAGCTGTTACCATGGTAACATCACTAATTGCTATAAAAATCACTATTTCTATAACTGAAACTATCTGAGATTAGATTTGTACCAAGAGAAAATTGAAATAGAGCCTAACATTTTTTTAAGGCGAAAATATCTAATCAAACTTTGAATAGAGTAAACTTATCCTTAACAAATTCCCTCCTTTTTAAATTCTTAGTTTATTGCAGCTATAGATATTCGTGGACGCATAAAATTAAATCAATCAATTGACAACCTACAATAAAGTTATTTTTATTCATCTTTATCATAAAAAACGGACTAAGTTTATAACTAAATTATAAATTAAGATGAATTTGTTATAGTTTGATTTGATCATGTGAATTGTGTAAATTTATCGAATCTTAAGATGACGACACTAATCGCTTCTTTCAAATTTTAGTCTGTTTTATACGAATTCCAGGACGCATAAAATTGAATCAACTTTTTGATAACAAACGGACGGAGTTTCTAACTAAATTAAATAGGTATTAAGAAATATTTGTTATAGTTTGATCATACTCACAACCCATGAACAACCCACTCTTAGTTATATTGACGTAGGACTAAAGAAATAACACTGTTGTGGAAATAACCCTATAAACATACTTTAATATTACTATATTCTAGTACCTACATTTTCTCGACAAAGCGTCCTAAGCCTCCATTAATTTAATAAGGTCTAGATCAAATAACTGACGTCATAACCCCTAAAGTTATAACATAAGAGCGGCTCACACAGATTATTGGTAAAAATACTTGCGCTAAGATTGTGTGAAGTACGGTCGGAATATTAGGATGATTTTTTTCGTTTGTCGTACTAACCTCATCTTTAAAGATGAATCTAATATTTTCATATAAAACTTTGATGGAAATGGAGTGGTGCACAATTATTTATCTTTATTGTATTAAAAACAATTTGTGTTTAATGTTGGTTTATAAATGAAGTATAAAAATTACACGACACATACTGTTATCATACTGTTATTCAATAAGAAAACAACAGCGTACAGGAGTTGTTTGGCTCTGTTCAGCAACTAACATAAATCTAAAAAAACAAAAATCAAAATAACGAATGAAATATTATTAGACGGTTTATCCCGCATTCATACCTATAGGTACACATGCGAACGCTCTAGCCTATAGCTAGCAAGGCTATATAGCTTCAAATTACGATGCCACCACGACATTATACGATAATGCCAAGATCACACTAACGTGTGCTCCATTACATTCACACGTACCTTTTTTTTTCAAAAAAATGTAAGCGATCACGTCTGACAGATGTGAAACACCATAATATAATATACTACTGCATATAGACTATGTATCATCATATAGCGTGACGACGCGTCGCCTCTGCATGCGTCGCCACGCCAGAAATCGGTATTACGTACTCCTATAGATGTTTCATATCAAAAATTGTAAATGAAATAATAAAAAATATATTTGTTGAAAAAATCACATTTATTATTTTCGTTCATTGAGTGCTTATTCTGCTAACCGTACCCGCTGGGCCAAGCAATCAGGCCGCGGATATAAAGGGATGGCGCGATCCTCGTAAACTGTCCCGTGCTCAGATTATACGAGATTTGTACTGAAAATGTTTCTCTTTTTTATTTATTTATCGCGTCAAGAGATTGCGCACGTCATTGCTTTGTTTTGATTCGGGATCATATCATTAACTTTTATGTGTGGTGAATTATCAAGCTGCTTTAATATAAAAAACCTGAAGTTAATGCGTTTCATATATTGCTTGAAGCGCTTATTATAATAGATATGTATATCCATTAGTAGTGGTGTGGTATGGTAAGTGATGAAAATGAATAAAAGAGTTCATTTGAAATTAACTACGATGTGCGAAATTTTGAGTAGAGATAGTTGATTGAAGTTATATGTATGTCTCTATAGGTTGTGATGCTGAAGATGATTATTTTAAATTAATCGTAGTCTTTGATAAGAGTTTGATATCAAGAAACACTCTATACAATTTTATCTACATCAAAACAACTCAATATTTCAATTGTTTTATGTAGATACATTGATAATATTACAATAGACTAGGTATTCAATGTTTCAGCAGCGATTGATACGCAAACAATAGTTGAAATAAAAATATGAAAACGTACTTATTATATAAAATAGGTACGAAATAAGCTCAATTTAAAAGGCATTTTATCAGGAGAAGATTTAATATAAAAGTATTGAGAATTCAAGCAATAATTCATGATACTAATTACAAGATATTTTTGATAACGTGACGGTCAAAAGCACGGTAAGAATATAATTAATGAAAATTACTTTATCACGAAAAATTTACTGGACCGATTATTATTAATTATTTAACGTTTATGAATTCATTATAAAAAATAAAATGACTTTGAAAGCTCTAATGAGCAAGCGAATCGATTATTTGTATGCTACAAGCCTACTATTATTTCGTTTTGATTTTGTATTTAATAAAACTTTTATATGAGGACACTGAAGCTCTATTATTGTAAATATCTTTAAAAAAAGACACACACACACACACACATTCTAAACGAACACATACTCTCACACATTCACACACCCATACATACTCAATATAAGATTTTGAAATTATATCTGATTACTATGATATGAATTGTGCCGTGTGTAAAAGCTACAAAACTATAAGAAGTTAATCAAGCAAAATTATTAAATAAATAATATATCTATTTACGTTAGCAAAAGTATTAAATATAATAAGAAAATTCAATATCATCTTAAAATAATAAAACGTAATGACCTTAGAAGAGGCCTTGAGTCCAAAACAGAAAATGTCATCTATATTCGATGCGAAATTGACAATGCCAAGCCCTTCATACCAGGGTTGCTATCTACAAGATATAAATAATAATATTTCCTTGATCTATATTATTTTTTCTCAGGCTCAAAGGACCTGTAAGCTATTAATGCAGGAAGTTTGATTTACTTAATAATGTTATTATATTACGGTGCATTTACATAAAACGGGCGAATACTCAATTGCTCATTCTCACTGTGTCAAATTATTTTAGTGTAAACAGGCGTAGAGCATTCTTTCGATGTTCTTTGTGCATTTGAAAAGATTCTATGCAAATTTCTAATACTGAACAACAGTGAATACGAGTTTTCGTTTACACTGATCACAAAAGAACGCTCTTGCTCTAACTATATCTCTATGTTCGTTTGATGTAAATGCACCGTTAGATGTAGGTATACAACCATCATTTTTATGGTTTCATTTACATATTACATTAAAATATAAAATAATTAACAACACTTCATTTTGACAAAAGAACACAGTTTCAAATCTAAAGATTTTCAATATTGAATGTTTTTCTATATTTCAAAGTTGACAACCCTACCTCTCCCTTCAACCTAATTAATATTTCCGCATTATTCTCATTACGTAAAGTATAAGGAAGATGGACATCCAATTTATTGATTTAAATACCGAGCTCCGATATTTCTATCAATAGCCAGGGAAAATACAATTATCATTTTTACGAAGTAGTTAGAAATACGACTTTGTTTCTTTTGATATAGAGTCCAATATATTTTGCACTATCGAGTCTTCCAGAAAATTATGTAAGAAGATTTGAAGCGTATGTCCATCATAAATGTTGCTTTAAATATTGTACATGGTAATAAACAATCTATACTTCTATACTAATATTATAAAGAGGAAAGGTTTGTAATTATGTATGTATGTATGGTTTTCACGCATAAACTACTGGACCGATTTCAAAAATTCTTTCACCATTAGAAAGCTAATCTTCACTGAGCAACATAGGCTATATTGCATTTTCAAAAAAAAATAGAGATCCTTACCAAAAATGGAATAATGTAACCCAAAGTGTAAAAAATTCCTTAATAAAAAATCTGTCATCGCGTGCGCTGCGGAATCTATTGAAGATAGAACAAAAAAATGTTCTACGGTATTATAGAATGGATCAATATCTACAAGAAAACGTAAATATGTACCACGGGCGAAGCCGGGGCGGACCGCTAGTTTGCAATATTTATACTTACGGCTCGTACAAAACGATAGCTATTTTTGTATTATAGCAAACTCCTTTATTTTCTCTAATTTGAAGTTTGTTAACAGGTTAATGACCTTCCACAATCTACATAATAACACAGATAAGTAATAACGAGAATGAAAAGTATGTAGTAAGCAATTTATACAGTGATTTAACCTGCATTTCAAATTTTATATTACTTAATTCTTTGATATCTATAAGTTGTTCAGATATTACCTTATATTTCGATTTTTATTCCATCAAGAGGTAACAATACAAAATATCTGTAATTTCTCATTAATTTAAATAAAACTTGTCAAATCACTTATGATCTATTTGATGATAAGAAATACAGAAAAAATAATATTAAAAATCCGCTAATCACTCTATCATTAGACCACATATAAGTATAATTTACAATCTGTTTAAGAATCCGAACACGTTACTAAACAAACTAGTATTTAGTGTATTTCAAATTTAAATTATTTATTATCATCTCTTGTTAACTATCGGAGAAACGTGTTTTACATTTTTGTCTTTATTTATAAGGATTAGGGTATCTAGTGTTATTTGTTTAGAATATTTATGGTTTCGATGCAAGGTGAAATTTTGTGAGATTGTTTTATTAAAAAAAACAGCCTTTGATATCAAAATAAATTCGATATCTTCTTATTCGTAAAAAATAGTTTTGCTATTTATTAGTAGGTAATAATTAATTTAATCCACATAAATATGAAATAATAAAGTTATTTTAACAACTATTTTGTTGTTCATAGCACAATTATTTATTATTTATATATTATTAAATAACGTTCACTCAAATCAGCCAAAAATAAGCCTCATACTTTATTCAAATAAATAACCGTGATCCAATACAATTATGGGAATGACAATCCAAATAAAGATCGCTAGTTAGGTCACGTTCGCCAAGTTGCCTCAACAAACGAAAAGAAAAGGAATAAGCAATAAAATGCTGACGCTCCCTCAATCAAGACATTTCTGCTAACGGTACTCGAATTATTAGCTAAAGGAACGTTTATTTAAGAACCGTCACCCTTAAGCTACCTTTCTGTTAACAGAAAAAACAAGAGAGAAACAGAATGTAAACAACGTACCTACCTTAATATCAGACAATACAATGTATCTGTCTCTCTCACACAGTCCACATCGAATAGGTTAGAAAGAGACCGATATAAATCCAGGTGTGCGCTGTTATGTAATAAAAATACCGCTTGTCATAAAGAAAAATATAGCGTTAATATTGTGGCCGGTAATTTTTCATCTGCAACGAATTTCTTGATCTGTTGAGTCGATTTATTTGTAAAACAAATAGCTTTTACTGTGATTTTAACGGAGGGTTTCCGTTATTTTCCAAACCGTTTCGTTACTTCTTACTTTGTAAGTTTGTCACGGTTTTGTACAATCATTTTAGAAAACTCAATTTTTCTCAAAGAACAACTGGATTAGAGTAATGTTTTTTTGTTTCCATTACTGGTAAAGAAACATCACTTTGATTTAGTTAATAATCAAATATTCGATACGATTACATTAAATAGTCAAAAAACTATGGATAAACACAGCTACTTATACATAATGATGAAGTAAACAACTAAACAGCTTGGAGTCCGCTCCACATTAATAGAGCATAATGGGTATAAAACACCGTTTACTATCGCAGTAATGTAAGTATGGCCGTGATTACATTCAACCAAAATTACTGCCGCTCTTCCGGTCATCATTTGGTGGTACAAGGTATGAGAAACTAGAGATATTATATTATGTTATACGTTTTCGAATTTATATCGTCTTCTCGATTGAACATCTGGTAAGCGGGCTACTCACACACCTGTCGCAGGGGCAATACCGGTTGCAAGGCAGTTGGAGCAATTAAATATACACATTACAATCAAGGAGCCAATTATTAAGCGTGAAATTCCAATATTGCCCTTGCAGCAGGTACGTGAGTAGCCGGCTTTAAAAAAAATATTATAAAAAATGACATGACACAATGAATATGTAGCTGCTAATCAATTAAATAGGTTATTATAATATATTGTTTCGTGTTTGTTTCCTTTTATTATTCCGTCTACAACCCTATCTTATTATACAGATACCAAAAAGACAGATGCAGTACATTATATTCTATCACTATCTTCATTTCACCATTGAATTAAGTACTAGAACAACTAGCAACAGAAAATAATATAAAATCGCTTCCGCCTATACCTTATTCGGTATAATTTGATACCTCTTAGTAGATTGAATGTTATTACCGCGATTCCACCGCACCTCGAGCATTTACTGGCTGAAAGGGTGTTAGTAGTTACCGACTTTACAGAAAAATTCCAGAATCTTCTCGATATTTCTAGAAATACAGCGCTTAAGCGCTGACATTTTTCGTGTTATTTCCTTGTTGCGGTAAGCAACGAAATTTTCCGTGTTGTTTGTCAATAAACAGCTTTTATTTTATTTGTAGATACTAAAGCAATTTTTGTACTACTGCTATGAGTATTAATTTTGAACATGTAAAAAATATTTTTAATTTACTCGTGTCATTAACTAAACGTTACGTCAATCCATACTAATATTATAAATGCGAAAGTAACTCTGTCTGTCTGTCTGTTACTCAATCACGCCTAAACTACTGAACCAATTTGCATGTAATTTGGTATGGAGATATTTTGATACCCGAGAAAGGACATAGGCTACTTTTTATTGCGAAATATGTACCACGGGCGAAGCCGGGGCGGACCGCTAGTTACTTATAAATTAATTAGGTACTGTTGAAAATAACAACTTCTATTCTTACTTCATAGTATTTAATCACATGACAATAAAAGACAGAACATTGATTCGATTAATTATGATTTTATTCATTAAATACCTAAATAACACACTAAATTCTATCCATTGCCTGCTTTGCCTGCCATACTGTAATCGCTAGATGCTAGAATCTAACAGATAAATTTTAATAAAAATAATTGCGGTATATCCACGTTAATATCTTCAAATTGTGTTTCATTAGATGTGAAATAAATCAAATTGTCAAGCAAATAAAGTCTATTTTTGATTATACTCGAGACGCAATAAACCAATGCTTCGAATACTCGAAGACACAGCAATATTGCTTGATATCAGGTGGAATTAAATAACTTGCGGTCGACGGATATTGAAAATACCATTAAAATATTGAACTTTTATATAACATTGTGCGATATTATCAATTTCCTCTTGTTCGAATGATAAATACGGTAATTGCAAAGTTTTTTTTAAATTGTTTACTCTGAATCTTCTGTAAATTCTGTTATATAAACAGATTTTATAACTGACTCGTTCGAAAAATAAAATACGATTATATTTTCTTAAGAAACAATAATAATAATTAAAGTTAACCCACTAAAATGTGCATATTACCTACCTAGAATGCTATCAATATGAATAGGGCTTAAATAATTCTAGCAATATCTATAACAAGAACTTCCTTGTGTATAAAATTAATTCATAAAACACTTACAAAACATATTTAACCGCAAAATTTGCCCCATTTCTGTTTTCATTGCACGGACACAGGTCTCCTATGAGGGTTTAGGCAATAATTCACTTCAATCGAAATACAGGTTGGCAGATGTCTCATGTCGTCAAACTTTTTGGTGATTGGACGTGTCAGTTTTCTCTAGATGTTTTCAAATATGTCCTTCACCGATTGGAATTGGTTATGTGGATAGTGTGAAGATAAATTTAATTTTTACTCGACTGCGACGGGAGGGTTATGTTTTTAGATTGTATACGTATATGTATAGGTATTATTTGTAGACGTCGGATTTTTGAAAAGAAAATTATTTATGCGCGTTGAGAGTAAAATTTCTAGGTCGCGTCATGGCAATACCGTCACCTCATGGAGTAAGGCAAGGTATCTTTGAATTTTGTCAAAGAAGTTTCACTTCTGAAACACACGCTCTTCTTTTGTTTTAATTATAGTTGAATCAATAACATCTTTTAGTCCATTTAATAACTGATTGAAATCGCATCAAATCTCACAATAAATTACTAAGCATAATTGAATAGATCGGATGCAATTAATTAAATAAAATATTTAAATCGAGATAGATATCACACATACAGTTCTACTATGTGTTTAAAACACCCACTGATTGTGCCGGCCATTGATAAATGCAACTGATACCGTAGGACGGAAAGTAGTCGAAGCTAAGCTATACCTTAATATAGGTATTCTTAAAAAAAAAAAACGTTTTATATCTTCCTAGTGTCTTTTTTCCGTTTTTCATTTATCTAGTTGCTTTTAGGAATAAATTATTATTTGCTTAATACAAAGGAAATATTACATGTTATATTTATGTTTTCTTCATTCGAACCGCAAGGGACTGGAACATGCTTTCTGAACCTGTGTTCCCCGATGAGTACAATATGGGGGTCTTCAAGCGTAGAATGAACGGGTACCTACTCGGAAAGCGTGTACCATCTTAGGCCACATCTTAGATGATGGAAAGCATCAGACAAGATTGTGGTCAAGCGCTTCCTTTTCTAGAGTAAAAAAAAATCCATCTCTACTCCTCTCGATAACCGTAATTTCTCTCTGTAAGTCTGGTTGTCTGGAGAAAACGCAAGAAAAACTGCCCATTGTTTTAAGGTTAAGTTTATTTGTAATTTTGTGTGTTTAAGAGCATTGTTCTAGTAAGTATTAATATATGAAAAAAATCATAAACTTATAAACATAGATTACTCAGTACATTACATCAGTAGTAGGTACATTTAAAAACTTTTATGGTTACTTTAAATTCCGTTATTTAGCACTAACAAGAAAAACAAAGATGTCTATACAAAATATATTATGGCAGCATAATATAAATCAATTTATATACATCAAATATTTAATCTTTAAACAGTATAGCATAGCTTCGCTCCCACTGGGTACGTAGTCTTATCGCGTGAGGAAGATACCATCACACCCACACAATCTGATAAGCGATGCAAAGGCCTCGTAAGCTAATCAATCCTATACTATGCACGAAGATTCTTTGTTAGTTTAACAAGAATGTAGTTTACATTTGTATCGATTTTAGTATGGAATAAGTATGTAGTATGGAATAGGTATGGAATCTATACTTACTAATATTATAAACCTGAACAGTTTGTTTGTTTAAACGCGCTAATCTCGGGAACTGCGGGTCCGATTTGAAAAATTCTTTCGGTGTTAGATAGCTCATTTATCGAGGAAACTATATACCTATATGCTATATATCATATCGCTAAAACCAACAGGCGTGGAGAAATGCGGAGACCGCGTAGCACAGCTAATAGGTGATAAGTGCAATTAATTTAACTGTTCATTTTGTTTAATTTGCTAATTTATTTGCATCAGATATGTATGGACTGCCAACTTGTAAAATTGTATCAATATTAAATACTAGCTTTCCGCCCGCGGCTTCGATCGCGTTTTGAAGGAAAAACCCGGAAAACGGAAAATCCCGGTTCCCGTGGGATCCTATGTGTTAATCCAAGTTACCCTCTATATGTGTGCTATATTTCATTGTTATCGGTTCAGTAGTATTTGCGTGAAAGAGTAACAAACACACACACACACATCCTCACAAACTTTCACATTTATAATATTAGTTGGATGCAATGATATACATACCTACTAGGTTCCCAACGACAGAGTACGAATTGAATGAATTCTTATATATTGTATTGTTTGTCTTTAGAAGCTCAATTATATTTCTATGTTGACAGCACTAGAATTGAAAACAAACTGCATTTTATGTAAAACAGCAAGCTAATATCCTTCCTTCATGCGTTTAGCGTTTAGCGTTTGAAGCGATATGATTGGTTCTTTACAAACATATCCCTCGCTGAGTATCCTCGCACTTCTCTGGTGGAAAAGCACCCTTATCAGGCGCATACTAATACTTATGTGCTATACAGTATTATACATGTCATTTTTGCTCGCTCTTTGGAGGCGTATTTCGTAAATAAACACATTTGACCCAATAGACGACTTTTTTGTTCTTTCAAGTTCGTTTCAAATGAATGACAAATGAGGAAAAATTCATGCAAAACCTTATCGAAAACAATAATTCATTAAACTAAATCCAAGTAGGGAAACTCAATCCATCATGGGAGACATTCTTTATCTTTTTACTGAGGAATTATGAGTAAAAAAACGACAAATTTTAGGCCATGAACTTTTTAACTCGAAAATTACATTTTTTTGCCAATGTCTTTTATATGGAATGGGTTGAAAATTTTCGAAAAATTCAAGTTTTCAATAAAATTTGATGTTTTATATTTTATTAAAGCAGGACTCTGTTATATTTTATGAGAAAAAAATATTGGAAGGTTATTTAGTTGGTTTACGCACCTTTGAAATCGAAGGAACAAATAAGAAACGTAGTTTCTTTTTTATCAAGATATAAAAACGAAAATATAGTAACAAGAAAATAGATGACTACGATAGTTAAATAAACTACGTTAGTTAAAACACACGTTTTGGGCGTGACATAATAACTTGAAGTTAGGTAAGTTAGATGACAAAGTTAATATCAATAAATATGTTAGTTACCTAACTTACCTACACGGTATTTATTCTGTCTTATTTATTAAGCAGCAAGATGTAAAAACATCTGATTATAGAGAGTTTTTTATTTATTTTATAATTGCTCAACTACCCACATTTTCTGAAAATGGATCCATTGGATAAACAAATCTGTTAAATCTGTCCTGATTATGAATAGTTTTCTTTTTATTAATCCGTGAAACATGAACTCGATCTACTTTCTTATAAAAATACTTACGCGTCTATTTTACAAGTTCTTTGAGATATTATTTAAATAAATATGATTAATACTGCCTCAGCTTGGATAACACAAAAATGTACTCTATTCTGGCTATTAATAAGGACGATTATTGCTTAATATACATTTTGTAAAAAACTATGGAGTTAAGCTTTATTTTCTATGAAGAGGATCGTAAAGTTCACTTAAATAAGTGGGTATTGCTATTAACTTACTAAAATTTCTGGGAATTGTATTCAAACAGAAACTTGATGAAATAGTATGATTAAATAATAATGTAAAGAAGATTAATAAATTGAATACAAACAAGTTGTATAAAATATCATATACTTTAATATAATAAAAATATGTTGCTAAACGCAAAACTCGAGAACGGCTGAGGATAGTACAGGATATTCCTTAAACCTAAAACGAAAACATGTACCACGGGCGAAGCCGGGGCGGACCGCTAGTAGAATATTAAGTTACTATTGTGTGAAATAAATAAAGTGCACCTAAAAAAATATTTTTATTTTTATTTTACTAATGACATCACATCTTTCTTCTTTCGTCGCGATAACTATTATAGTTATTGCAATGTGTCACTCTTACATTTTTACTCTCAATTTTTATTCGAGTATCTTTCATGGAATTAGCACCAAAGCCTCACTTCAAAATATTAACCAACTTATATTCTTGACCTGATATCTCGGTTTTATGAAATAACGCGAAATGAAAGACATTCCTTTCGTGGATTTTAAACTTTAAAATCCAAACTTTACATTACACTAGATTCTTTGCGATTTCCACCGCGGAAGCATTCATAAATTTCACTA
>CAJQZM010011327.1:0-12101 GCA_907164665.1 Colias nastes | reverse complement strand
TAACATAAAATGCATAGATATGTGGTCTTATTATTACATATCTTATAGTACGTTTACGTTGTAATTATTATTTACGTACCTGATTCGATTTATGATAATATTTTGAATTTATAATTGAAATGGTATCACAATCGTTAATCTTTTGAACATCACTTCTGGTATCACCCGTCGAGCTGTCAAAAAGCAATTCTTACAGTGGACAGACTATAAGTGAAACAAGTTTCAGTAGACACGTCTACTCGTGGCGTCTCACAAAAAGGTGACACTTCTCGCTCCCACGTCAAAAAATGAAAGCAACTTTAAACGAGATGTTCGTAAAATATTCATGAGATTACCAAAGGAAACATTTACATTAATATACAGAAGTTTCAGATTCACACTTAGCTTGGAATATTCTTAGCGATATTTTATAATAGGATATTTGGATAATTGAGTTTCGGCATAAACGGGCCGGATCCATTGGAAAAATACAATTTTTGCGAAGGAAAAGCCTATTATAACCTTCTTTCGTAACATTTTTGTTGAACTTAAGTCCAAAGTCCAAAAGTTAATCGAGGGTATCTATATAATATCTACTAGGTACCATAACATATTTAATATTCTCTTTTTCAACAGAAATACTGATTTCATCTCGAAATCAAAAGAAAGCATAATCAAAACATGTGCATGTAATGCTACTTCCATTTGTTATATTATTCTCTCTGACACTGTAATAAAAAATGAAAAATAAATGTTAATTTCCAACATTACATTCAGTTCTTTTGAATGAACTATAACTTTTGAGTTATGACCTAAAAATTAATATAAAAGAAATGAGAATGTGAGCATAGAGTTATTGGATACACAAATCCGAATTTCCAATATACAACGCTACAGGATTGATGAAACACATATTTTATTTATTAAAAATAGAAAATATTTGCAACGAACACACCTACATATAGAGCGAAATTTAAAATATCAAACGTTTTCATAACACCGTGCCAAATACATATCGTTAAAAATGAAAATATGCGTGTATATTGAAACGATAAAATATAAAAGATTTACAGTGTAGAGAGAGCAGGGTTAATTCGCAACAAGTGGAATTGGCATCCATGCGACTAGATAGCCGTGAAAATATTGCTTTTTTAGTTTCACTTTTTATATATTTTAAATAATTGAGTTTACCCCGCGCCAATACATTCATTCATCTGCAATCCGGTTAACTGGATTTTGCAATACTGGATTTAAAGAATTGATATTTGAAATGTTTTGCAAAGGAGAAATCATAGATTAAGAACATTTCTGTCAAGAACAACTTAGCTTGTGTATTCTTGTTTCTGGGATTACGAGTGTAGTATAAAATAGGCTTCTAAAATAAATATTTTTATTTTTTTCTTAACACAAATTGCAAAGTTTTCGAAAATTGATATAAATATAATTAAACAGCGATTACTACTAGTTTATTAAAAAAATCATTGAATAACTTGGCCGATTCATCGATCGGCATTTGTCTAAAATCTGTCTGTATTCAATAGAGCTCTCTTAGATTAAGGATTGGTCTCCGCGCGCGCGCTAGCGCTCTATTGATAACATCAAAATCGTTATCGTAAATAATACTAAATCGGTACAACAATAAGTACACAATATATCAGTTTGCTTGCAAGGAACTTGGCCCTGTTAATATTCCCAGAGGGACTCTAAAACTGAAGTCCTTTGAAACTGAGCAGTGTTGTGGTTACATATCATCAAAGTTTTCATCTTTGACATGTTGGATTCATCACAATTATTCTATTCCTGGCTGATGTTACATGAAACAGGTAAGTAATAAAACGCAAAATTCAAATCCGAATTTAATCTATACTTCTGTACTAATATTATAAAGCTGAAGAGTTTGTTTGTTTGTTTGAACGCGCTAATCTCAGGAACTACTGGTCCGATTGAAAAATTATTTCGGTGTTAGCCCATTTATCGAGGATGGCTATAGGCTATAATATCATTACGTTAAGACCAACAGGAGCGGAGCCACGCGGGTGAAACTGCGAAGCGCAGCTAGTATCAATAATCAAATAAATTGTTAAATTATGATTTATGATTCTAGATTTGAAAAAGTAAACATAATAAACTATATAAAATTGTACGAAAAAACTACCATCATCATTTAAATGCACCATATTCTTAAAAATACAAAGCATTAAGAAAATACTTAGTTGTATTAATTAATGCTTGACAACATACCAATCTGCTCTATATAAAAATCCACTACATTACGTATAGCTGTGTAAGTTAAACAAAGTTATGACGGTGGCACGTTTTTACACTAAACAAACAACATCCTGCTGAACAAAGAATTGGTGTGTACCAACATTGGGATGACACTATAAAAATACCGATTTCCGACACCTGAAAGCCAGACAATCAACGTCCAAAAAACAATAGTATGAAAATGCGGTTACACTGACGAGTCTACACTTTTGTTCGTTTATTTGCACACGGGATAACAAATAGCTGGGTTGCTATTTCTGAATTATACTTTAATCGCCTGAGTTACAGTATTAGGAAGGGAAATGTAACAGAAATGTAGACCTCGAAATTTCTCATTGCGCTATATAGAAATAAGAAGCATTCAAATATAGGAAACGTTTTTATGTACTTACTTTGGATTGAGTCCATCAAAGGATTCACATTACTAAAATCTTTTATACGGTAAATTCTCGATATTGCAAAATTCTTATCGTCAATGATTAAATATTTAGTACAGTGATGTCTGATGATCCATTGTATTACTGCTCTTGTTAAAGTGGACCTAATAATCATGAAGACCTAAAATATTAATAATTAAAAGCGTTTAACGCGCAACATTTTCTACCAGTACTCTCTACATTTCATAATATATTTCCGACCACCCATAAAATGTCTTTAAACAACAATTCCGTGCACATTTGCGTAGCCCTACATCCGTGCAAAGAATTTAAATAGGCGAAGAAAAACTGATCGTTTACTTTATCAGCCGAAACGTCTTCAGGGCTACAGGAGCCACAAGGGAATGGAAGGGAAAGTGGAGACAGGCACAATTATTCACAGGTGTCTCTGCCTGATTAATGCGAGGAACGATCGTAGTGACAAAAAGGTCCAGGCTATGGGTCCAGGGTAACAAATGTCAACGTTTTCGGAATGCTTAAAAGGGTTTTATCTTGTTAGTGTTGTGGAGTATTTTTATTTACGGAGTAATCTGAATGTGTTCGTTTATTGTATAGATATAATTAAGGTGATATTGATCAGCAGATTTAGTTTTAATTATTTAATACTAATTACTAATATAGTACCTATTTATAATCTTCGAAATATTAAAAGCCAGTTAACATTTTGCTAATATGGACCTACATCATGTCATGCATTCAATTATTTTTTCCTTTAATAATTATTAAATGAATCCTTATAGAAAGTTTTTTTTATTTTTAACATTACGTTAAATATAAAAACCTTAAACTAAGAAGTTTTAAACACAATTTTGTCACATAATACTCTAAAAATAAGAGGGATAAACAAAGCGAAACTCAAGAGCGGTAAGATATAAACGATTAAAACGCTTTTCCTTAATCTTTATAAACGCGTTCACTTTTTCAGTTAAGCCGGCGACTCTCAATCCCTCCACAGAATATATTGTTTAATTTTATCTACTAGAAATAGCAAATATACAAAAAATACAAATAAAAGTTTTATATGCATAATCGCTAAAACTTATGTTGTAACGAGTTTCAGAACTTTTTGTTCGATATTACTTTTTTTTATTAAAAAACACACACATTAAAAAAATAGGTAATATCAATAAAGCAATAAAGCAAAACTTTCTTTACTTATTACGAAAACGCAAAATCAAACATTCTTCTTCTTTTAGATGTGCTAAGTATTTAATTATCATACATCTAAACCATTAAATTTTCCATCCAAACATTTCAGGTACCTACCTACGCAAAATATTTATTTTTGCATATCCTTCACATGTCGTTTATCATGACGTGTCGTCGTTTGCCGTATTAATAAGGCCAAGGACAGATTTCAACCATTAAAGAATTCAGAGGCCAAAACGTGTCTCCATATTATACGAACATTTCATATTATTAGATTAATCTACTCTAAACATACCTTTACATCTAACGTTTATTCCCCGCCTACTCGAATTGATATCATTGTAACGTATTCCCAATTTAGAATATCGATGCCTTTGTAATATTATATCAACTTTGAGATCCTGTTCCCGTCACTTTCTCAAATAAATATGCGCAACAGTTAGGATCAAAATCGTAAGCTGCTTATTTCGAGATCACAGTGGATAACTTTGCTTCTGTTATTCTGTTTATAGGCGAGTTTGAATGGCTTTAAACGGAACAAATGTTGTTTATTTCTTGAAACATTCGCAGTTATTTATATTGCTTAATTAAAGTACGTTATATCGGGATCAAATCGATTTGTTTGCAATTATTTCAGCCTTAACAATAACTTTGAATTTCATCATAAACAAGACAAAATAGAATTCTAATTTCAGAACTTACTACCTATTTAATTAATGGTTAAAAATAACTAATGTTTATGATTATTCCTTGGTACAGTGGTTGACGCGTGAGCGTAACACCGGGGGGTCCTGGGTTCGATTCCCGGTGGAGACGAAGAAAAAAAAATGTCTTGGTCTACAGAAGGCTGATCACCTACTTGTCCCTAAAAGAAAATCGATCAGTGAAACAGATGTATAATGCATCTGCCCCTTACCCCACTAGGGGACATGGGACTTCACTTACTTATGATTATTAGGTAATAATTAAAAAGAAATAAAACAAACACGTAGAACAAGAATGTATAATAATGAATTGTACTAGCAAATATCGTGAAGCTTAGTCGGTATTTAATCATGCACTTTTGATAATGAGAATGCCATCGGACTGTGTGCAATATATTGTTTCATTACAATAGAATTCTGCGAGGACATAACACAAAGGAATACCAAGCATCGGTAACGTAAACCGGAGCGATATTTGAACAGTTCAAGAAATAAATTTGAAAGCTCTCACAAAATGCATTGGTATTCATGGACAGTTTCTAGAAATTGGGCCAGCGCGATCTGAGTTCGTAACGTACTGTTAAATGTCACCTGCCTTTTTCCACCATTCCGATTTTTCAGTTTTGCCGCTATTTCGCCATATTGTGACCGACGGAGCTTTGCTGGGAAATTATGGGAGTGATAGATAGTGTATACTGTATCGTTTCTGAATCATTTTGATATGTATAGGATTTTAGGGCTTTAAGATGACATGCATTACTCTGTTCATATTTTCATGTGTGATATTTATTACTTAATGGTTATAAATTTCCTTAATTTTAAACAAAAAAATCTGATACAACATTCAGTATCTCTTATACAACATTCAGTTAGCAATTTAAAGCAGATTAATAAAAAAACGAGTAAAACCTCGCAAGTAAAATAAACACGAAACCCCGTGTTTTGCCATATAATGTTAAAAAATCACCAGATTAATTTAAACAAACAGTGGAAACGATGATCTAAGCCTGAACAAATAAATAACAAGCCCGCGAAAACTGTTGCTGCGTCCCGACAAATCCGACATTTTGTTTCCATTCCGCCATTTTTACCTCGTAACGCTTTCGCAGATAATTAATTATTTATGCTACCTATTTTTGTTTGCTATACCTGCTATATTTAATGTACATCGTTTACATTATTTTGTAAGGAAATGTTATCGTAAAATTACTCAATAATTGTACTTACCTATTACCTATCCAAAACATTCATAAACACAGCACTTCGACTAGTACAAATAAAAGTAGGTATTTTTTATTTATTCATAGTGTTTCTAATGAACTTTCCCTTTAAAATACCTAGTATATACTATACAGCTGTTACTGTATTAAATGGAATAATAATCAACACTTACAATTATGAGGTAAATACAATTTTTGAAACCCTGAACTAGCTAAAATAATGAACCCAACCACCATCACACCTACTCGCTACGACCTTATAAATCCAGTTCTTTCACAACAAAAAGTAAAGCGCAGCCCTATTTTAAAGAGAAATTAGCACACAAAAACCAACAAAAAAGCGTCACATCGCTGGAACAATTATCTCACAAAAGGTGATGAGAACAGCAGAGCCCATTCGCCAGCGAACGATTTGATTTCAGATTTCAACCTACTTGTTACAGGGATGTCAGGAGCGAAATTAATTAATCGTCTCTAATGAAAGCCTGGGAGGGCCTTTGATGCCTAAAATACCGAGCGTTAATCAAACTACGCTATACATATATGTATTTGTGTCACACAAATATGTAACGTGGTACACTTGAGCGTATGATGAGTTTCAAACACTGTATATTTATTCTATTGATTAGGAAACAATTAATATACTCTTATATAAAAACGTGTATACCGAGCAAACGTGTCAGAAATGAAACTTCTTTAGCAAGATTCAAAGATACCTTGAAATTTTACTGTCAACGCGCCTAAAGAAGTTTCATTTCAAAAGATATGGTTAAAAATTAATATTTAATTCATATAGAGTCCATATCCATAAAACTCATATCTTATACAACGACCACGTAATACATTTATAATTTCAAGCATATTCTCAAATTAAATTGTGAAACAAAATCGCTATTACAATGAGCACATAAAACCTTACGAGCCAGTTAATATACGTTTAATGTTGTCTATATCTTAAACTACATTTATCTTTGTGATAACAGTTAATACGGGATGCTTAGCTGTAGTCCACTTATTTAGTACATCGAAAGAGTTTATTCTTGGCGAGTTTTCTTTTCAACTACATATTTTGATACTTTTATTGTGTAGAGTATAATATACCTACTAACATTTTACATTTTACAACCCTTTCCATAAATTATTCTAAATCTACCTTTAAAATGAAAAATCTCTTTAAATTTGCTCAAAATTGTTTCGTAAGTTGATCTATTTATTTATACAGGGTGTTCCACTATTGGTATACTAAGCGCGAAGAGACTTATAGTTTTGCATACCCTGATCACGTAAAAAATACTTAAACAACAAAATTACGTCAAAAATTTTTTGCTAAATTTTTCCTGAAAATCCATGTTTTCTTCTCTAGCTTCGCGCAGCCGGCATATACCGCTTCTCTAATGTGAGCATTTTGTCTATGAAAACATAATCTTAAACGATAACTCACGTGCTGGTGGCAAAGTTGGGCGGGTTGCTTCTTATGGGTGTACACATAGAGTTTTAAGAATTCATCTATTTGAAAAAAAAATGCGTCTGGAATTTTATAAGTATTTTTTACGTACTCAGCGTGTGCAAAACTATAACCTCCTTTGAGCTTAGTATACCATCATGGGACACCCTGTATAAACTTTGATAAATAACTAATATCAAAAACCAGTCAAAATCACCAACAATTCTTATAAAACTATTTCTACCTAACTCTAAACATAATTTTAAACAAATTTTCACCAAACATATTATAATTAAAACAAATTAAAATAAACACCCAGTACCTAAATCCACAGACGCATTTCAAAAGAGATTTCTTTAAAGTTCTCGTTGATATTATAAGAAATAGTTTTACTCAGCAATAGCTCGCAGTTCGCTTCGACAAATTCAACCTCAATACAGACATTTTATTTTTCAAACAAGTCGCTACGATCAGTTTTGAATAGCCATTTTAAAAGAATTTGCTAACGGTTTGCAAGAGTAACTAATAAAAGAAAAGTATATTGTTACTGTACAAAATGTATTTCATTAAATGAAGTTCGAGGTTCTATATAAATTGTCTGTACTGATACAGATAAATAAAATATGATCTAATCGCCATGAGAGTAGAGAGTATACTAAATTCTATAACGGATAGCGGTTGAATAAAAAACGAATCGTAGAAATGACATGAAAAAAATTCAACCCCAATAACATTTTTTTTTCGTAATCAATCAATAACTATGATACTATGAACTACATATATGAAGATTATTTTCTTTATTATTTTAGACATAAGAAATACGTCATCATAAGTCGTAAAGGCTTAATGATCTAACTAAATTTTCACCAACTTAACTCTTAGAAAAATCCAACTGTGCAAATAAAATTTAAGGTAAATAACATTCTGTAAGTTAAAAAATATATCTGGCAACACAAACGAGGTGGCCGTCCCATCCTTTCATATACACACTCATATACACTAGCAACATTTAACATTATTTAGATAATATTGCGAGAGTAAAATTCGAGAGCCATACACATTTACATACAAACCGTTTCTTTTGGGTTTTCGTTATTCGTGTGTACGATTTGCGTCGTTTTAGGAATATGGAAAAGATTGGGTTGAATCTCTTATAAATGTTATTAGGGGTGTATCTACTATCTTGATTTTATTGTAGTATCTAGACATTAACCTACAGTCTATTTAAAGGTATTGAGTTCACCAACTGGGACTTTTGAATTTTGTATTAAAACACCACTTATTATGACTGAACGGATTTTAATTATTTTAGTTTTGTTTGTTTGTCTCCACTTGGCTTAGAATCTGATAAAAAAAATAACTTTTAAAATAAGTCTGCATGGATAAAGTCAAGGCGAGTAACTAGTAAGTACATATAAAAATAATGGGTTGCTAAATGAAGGCCATATTAATTACTGTGTTTATTATTCCCATTGAAACTGTAAATCGATCGATTCGATTACCATAATACCTACACAATTTTGCACAAAAACCGGGAGTTAGCGAGAAGTTATTGATTATTGAGAGTTTAAAAAAATAGTTATATAAGTCTGTTCGTATTTATGAATGTATGAAATATAAAACATATATATACAACACCATATGTATGAAAAAAAATTATGTAGAGTTGTTTATAGAGTTCATAAAGAAGACATTAATTCAGTTTTATGCCTAATGTCACATAATCAATCATAAAGTTCCTACTATTTATTCGCCACTAAAGATAAAATCAATAATTGTTTACGTTTGTACATGATACTTACTACTTTTACATAATATTGTTATTCATTACGAAGATCCAACCTGACCTACTTAGATAATATATAAAACTACATACACAAAGTTTATTGTACCAAACATTCATATCCCCAAATTACAATATTTGGATTACTATAACAAATTAATTTATCAATTCCAATCAAACAAACGCGTATTCATCCGTTTGAGTTTAAAATTAATAATTTAAATGGTATTAAATTATAAATTAACGGCTTAAATATTAAATAAGCGAGGTCAGCGCTCCACATCCAATTTAGTTGTAGGTTCCCAGCCGTGTATGCCTTTGATAATCATAAATTATTAAGAACTATTCACTTTGAGCAAACGCTTTTAATGTTATCAAAAATATACGCTATCTTTGTGCAAATATAATAAATTAATAAACTTTATAACTCGTGCTATCATTTTTTTTATTAATACAAGTTGTTTGAGGATTATCAATTTTCTCACGTGAACGATTAGCGAAAACGTCCTTATGTATGTTTGTTTGTTAAAGTCATTTATTGTGTTTTATTTATTAAAATATATGCTTTATTAAATTCCACAATCATCATGACCCAATCACTCTCACTCAGTGACCACACTCGATGTGAAGTGTTCGAAACGACAAATTAAATTGAGTCTCATTTTTAAGTCAAAATTTCAATCAAAATTTGTTCCCAATTATACTTGAATGAATGAATGAATGACACAGATCAAAGATAAAAAGTATTACTAATTACGATTTCATATTTACTTTTTCTCGGAGAGGTAGAGAAAATCCTAAAATCATAGAACCGTTCACAGATAAACAAGTAGATACTTGAACGACGTAGAACGTAGAACTGAATCGCGGGTCAATTTGACGCCATAACAAGGTTGTCTTTTTATTAATGGCAATTATGTAACAAATCAATTCAGTGCAGTAGTAGGGTTATGTTGTGAAGACACAGTTTTTTTTTTTTATTTAATAAAAAAAGCAAAAGTTTGCACATAATAATATACAACACACCAACGAGTTTTAATAGAACTCTATAATTCTCTAAAAATTGATTCATTCTTACCAAAGCCATAAGTGCCTATTTTTGCACCCACAGGCAAATACAAAATATACCCCATATAAAAAGGTTACCATCACTAAAAATTAGTGAAGTCTGCATTGTCTTATGTGAGGCAGACGAAGCCATACCGCGTAAGTGCAAATTATTGGATCGGAGGCGGCCTTGCGTAGATGATAGACTATCACCCACTCATAACATATTTACATTAATGATATAAAAATATATAACCCTTGTATTACAACAGTTATGTTGTTTAAAGTTTAAGAATATTGTCAACTGAAGAACAATTTTTTGTAAATAGGTACGATGAATGTATATTTTTGCGCTACATTTTTAATTAAATTATTTTTTGGTATTGAAGCTATGAAAAAGCTATAATATGTCGATTTTATAATAGGTAAGTACTTAATCTTAATTCTAAACGAATATAGTAACTAGATAATGTACTATATTACATTTAGACCTGCTTATCAGTTGAGCATCGTCTCTATCTCTAACTTACATACCTTTCTTTATAGCCTTTATTATTTCATGATTAAAACTAATCACACGTATAAAAATATATGCGTGTCGTAGGTCAATAACCGTCAAAAAACTAGGTTGTAATTCACAACCTGAGCAAGTGCGTGTTCATGGATATCACATTTCAACGAGCTATTAATTACACAGATACACAGATACACAGATACACAGATACATAGATACATATAGGTTCATTACGGTATTTTTAAAGTGAAACTTATTTGGGCGCGTTGAGAGTAAAATTTCAAGGTAGCGTCATGGCGATACCGTCACGTCATGGAGTAAGGCGAAGATTTCGTATCTATGAATGTTGCCAAAGAAGTTTCATTTCTGACACGTATGCTCGGCACACACGCTCTTTTTTTCTTCTTTATGAATTTCGTAAACCATCAGTAAAATAAAGACGTTAAGATTAATTACAAAACCGCACACGATAGGAATGAACTATCCATTATTATATAAAAATCAATCATAAGTATATTCTATTATATAATATGTTAGATATCTATTACTGAAACTATTACAGCGCAAATTACAACGCTCAAAGACAGTCTGTACTACATGAATAAGTAATAACAGCACAAAGAAAAATTCAATACTACCACAAATAAACGACATTCAATTGAAACATCAACAATAGCTGATAATAAGAAAACTATCTTGTCCATAACATCAACAAATCAAAATCTCTCTGATTGAAGCAGTGCTGTATCGGACGGATGACAAACTTATAACAAGAAACAACCTCGACAATATGAAATCTTTTTATTCCTACACATGTATCTTATAACAATCTTGTTACCAACTTGCGATTATGGTTAATGTGAAGTTGTAGGCTATTGAGACTGCTTATCACAATACGGTTTTGTATACTTTGTAAGAAGTGGTGTTTTGTTGGAATTTTGTTGCTGCTAACGAGTTGGAAAAGGTTTGGTACTTGATTTATACTGTGACAATTGAATGATAGTATATTAATTATATTTAATCAAATGTTTTATTTCAACATGAGCATATTAATTGAATGTTGATTTCAAGCTATCTTTAAAGACTGAATCTATATATCAACTTATTTCATTAATCTTACTTAAACTTAAATCTACATTCGTCATTCAACAACACTAAACTTACATTTTACATTATATTATTAGGTCCGTACATACACCTAGAACGCCTATGCCCTGAATTGCGAACGAAATTAGTCTGACGCTGATAAAATCGAAAAAGAAGATCACTTTTCCTTATCTGCAGTTCTATTTTAAGCTCACAGTTCGCTTTTATTACAATCAATATTTTCATATTCAACAGACAAACATTCTTAACACCCAACGCACTATGCATTGTTCTAAAAACACGCGTAATTTATTAACAAAACAACCATTCCTCCGGAAACTGGTCTATTCCGTTTGCTGGCACCATTATCAAAGTGAACTTAAAAGAAAACACACAAATCGGCTAAACAAAAGGATATAAGCCCGATTCAAGGCAATGTAGCTCCGTCAGGGGTTATATAAAGTTCAAAA
>CAJQZM010011326.1:0-29988 GCA_907164665.1 Colias nastes | reverse complement strand
AAAAAACAAGAATTTCGTATTAGGTCACTTTCATTCTCAGCGTGCGAATTATTCAGTTCGACTCGTCAATATTGTCTAGAGTGCCTTTTGTCTAGAGTGCTTTTCGCTATGGTAGCTGTCAATAGGCATGGGAATGGCAGAAGTCAGAACTGTCAAAGTGTCAAGCGATTAACGTAAACAGAAGATTTTATGAATTTTGTAGTTTATTTTATTTTAAATCATGAGCAGTCGCAATCCAAATACTTTAATGAGTGTACCGGATGAGCAATTCGACTATCTATTTAAAATTGTTCTGATTGGTGACTGTGGAACCGGGAAAACATGTATAGTGCAGCGGTTAAAATCCGGAAATTTCATAGAACGGCACGGAAATACGATAGGCGTAGATTTCTCAATGAAAACTTTGGTAATAGACGGGAAGAAGGTCAAGGTAAGAGAGACTATAGTACGCTCAATAGTAAGTTAAACAATTTGTCTGCATATACAACTATTCATTGTTTTAGCTCCAGATTTGGGATACGGCTGGACAAGAGCGATTTAGAACAATTACTCAAAGTTACTATCGGTCTGCAAATGGAGTTATTATAGGTATGTTTATAACGCCCACACTATTTGTGATTCAATACTGCATGAGATTCTATGTAATAATGTAACTAACAGTTAAATGTTATAGCAACTCACATCTAACATAACTGTAATTTTCTATTTTCTAGTTTACGACATTACAAAGAGAACATCATTTATATCACTAAAGAAATGGATAGAGGAAGTTAGGAGATACACATCTTCAAATGTTATAGTAGCATTAATAGGCAATAAATGTGATCTAGCTGATCAGAGGGAGGTAGAAATTGAAGAGCCTAAGTCTTTCTGCCGATATGTCCCTGAGATTATGTTTGTTATGGAAACGTCAGCTAAGGACAACACCAATGTTGAAGATACCTTTCGGAGCCTAGCTACTGAATTAAAGGTAATTTGTTTGTGAGATATAATAATAAAATATATAGGAATGTTGCTGCAAATAAATGACGACAACATTATAGAGACTATATATCAACTATTTTAGAGATAATACAAGGCTGGATGTAGCACCAAAATATGGTTTCCTTTATATTATTAGATCTAGCTTTAATTTATATACAGGATGGGACTCAATGTTTATTTCAAGTATAACTGCCGTTTTTGACTAATACCCTTGACTTAAAAGTATTAGATAAAAATATTATTAATTTATTGGCTTTGATAATAAGCATATGACGTGATATAGCTGTGTAATATAAAATTAAGCCGTTTGTGGGTTATAGGATATTTCACCAATCCCAGTAATATTTGTTTTATTAACAATGATTTATTAAACAATTTTTTTAGTTGCAAGCTCTTATTAAACAAACAGATAATATGAAATAGACATTAACAAAAATTTTATATTTTCTCATAATTATAAATAAAAATGTAAACATATATATTTATGTATAGAAGCATAAAATTATATCTTCACAGTGAAGTTATTTTTTTCAGCGGCAACATGATAGTAGTGAAGGGCCGCCTGCAGATTCAGATGCCGTCGTTTTAGGAGAGAGCCATGCTGTAAGTAGGTGTCAGCCCTGCCGGTCTTAGTCCACTAAATTAAGTAGATAATTACTCATTAGATCAAATTATGTTTGTGTTAGTTGGCTCATAAAATTATGCAAACCCTTAAAAAATTCCTCATCAGTCTAATAATTGTGTTCATGGAGCAATATTGACTTAAAAATAAAGTGTAATGCGAGCTACCTACATACCTGCAGCAGGGGCAATAGCACCATTAATTGGCTCCTTAATTGTGATGTGTACAAGGCAAGCAGGGGCAATTTAGAGGACAGGTGAAATTGCTCCAACCGAGATTGTCCCTGCGGCAGGTAGGTGAGTAGCCGGCTTAATGTATCCCAGTTTAAATGAGTTTGTATGAGGACCATTTTTGGATCTTGCCTTATTAGACTTATATGCTGTCTACTATTGCATATATCTACCATGCACCTTTATAATTCCATAAAACTTAACACACTCTTTGAGATGTAAATTTTATAGTTATAATATCACCTATGTCCAAATATACTTCACATAAAAAAAATCGAAAAACCTCAAAGTTTATGTTTTAATAAGGATTATCAGAAAAATGCGTATATTTAGGAATAAATAAATAAACGTCATTTAATAATGAACAGTATGAGGATTTTAAATCCTAATGTAAATTTTTTCAAATTAAGTTTATAATTTATATGCATAAATAAAATACATAAAACAATAAAAACTAAAGTGTTGCAATTTTTTTGATGAGAAGTAAATTTCGACATTGTCTCCCATTTCACAAACCTATTTGAAAGCATTGTCACAAATAGTAACTACAGGTGCTCGTAGTTGGAGTATTTTCTGCTATAATATCCATAATTTTTTGTATATGGCAATTTCTATGATATAGATAAAAATAAAATCGAACTTATGATGCCAGATTATTTTAACATTATTTTTAAATTATGGGTTTGTATATGTACATTATAGTTTGTATAGTATAAGTATGAAAATTAAAAACATAAATAGGTAGGTACACTTTTGTTCTCAATTGTACTTAAGTGTACAATTTAAATTCATACAAATTATTTTGTATCATATTTGTTGTAAATAAGTATGAATAAACATTTTGTGTTTATTTTCTTGTATTAGGTTATGGCTATGATCTGTTAATGAAATTATGTTTAAAAATTTTAATATTCAAAGAATTATCACAACCATAATCTATAGATTTTATGTATTTTGTATGTTTAGTTTGAAATAAGTTTTGGTGTGTGTTTTCATTCACTATACATTCACAATATCTAAATATTGTTTGGTATTTTATTAATTTATAAAAATATGATATTGATATATTTAAAGGTTACATCTTTCTTATAATAATTTTAAGTTAAAATATATCTGTATTATTTTAAGGAATAAGTTCTATGAAGTGAAAATATTTTATCCCAAAATAATGAATTGTATACAATATATCTAACCAAATACTAGACTAAAACAACTTTTCAATGATCACTACCTCCTCATAAACATACATACATATTTGGCATTAGCCTTTTTTATTTGAATTTATCAAGTATAATGATTTTTTTTTTGGTGTCGTAACTCGAAACGTAACATGAAGTTGTTTTAAAATAACTTTTTTTAATTAACGTAACTAATAATTTAATAATAAATTTATGGCTTCTCAAGTATCAAGCAATATCTCTATGAAACAGTAATAACTTAACGCCCCTGAACACCCATATTCCATTGCAATAGGCTAACCTTCAAATTCAATAGACAGACAAAGTTTCTTCGCATTTATCATATCAATATTGATTTTATATTACAGCTTTGCATAGGTTTTATTTATTCGTAAACATGGGGCTTTAATTAAATTTCCGTCACAAACTAACTAGTCTAAGGTGTCTTGCAATCTTTGTCAGTTTTGATATATTGATAATATTTGTATGAAATTACGATATTAGTCATGTACCACCTATTCGAGACTGATGTACGCCATAATAATAAATCTAGGAATTATGTATTATATTATGTATCTAACGTAGTGTAATTTAATTATGTTAAATAGATTTATATTCCACCAGTGCTATGTTGTTAATTCCACTGTGTATATTATATATAATAATAGAGTTATTAGATCATAGTATCAGTGTTATAGAAGTTATTGAAATTTATGAATTGTGCAAAAAATTTAAATCGCTTTCATTCTTTGAAACTGTTTCACACATTTCGCTCTAAAAATCGCAAGAAATCTAGATGCTAACTTACGTTTGAACTTTGATCTCATACTGAATGTTCTGATCACAAATAATTTAATAGATTTCGTTTATTTTTATATTCTACTATATTGCTCCGCAAATGTATTTTTGCTGTAATTTATTTGAATCTCGTCTTCGGAGCAAATATTCATATTCATATCTGTGATTCGCAACATCCGCTTGTGATATTTTTTTATATTCTTTTTGTAAATCAATATAATAAAGAAACACTACTCGATTGTTTTCAATACATTTATTTAGATTAACACTAGTGTTAACATTTTTGTTTACAATAAAATTATGTTAATTACCTACAACTGTTTTTTATTTATCCTCAAAAGAAGTTGACGCAATGATTTTTCGTATCGCTGACGATGACGTCTAATTGCTTTGTGACGTGGAGACCAGATATCCAGCCAAATTTGCCGGGTTCGGAGCCAAGTCTGCCAAAAACACGGACAAGTTGACCGTTGGGTTTGAAAATTTGAATTCTACAGTTGCCAGAGTCTCCTACTAGTATATTGCCCATCGGATCAACAGCGAGGACTTCTGGCTGTCTAAACTGTCCCTTTCTATGACCAGTGGAGCCGAATTCTGTGATTTTACTTTTGTCGTTCTTGTTGTAAACTTTGACTCTACGGTTTCCACTGTCCAAGACGATGACTCTATCGTTTGTGACAGCAACGCCGGTTGGCGCGTTTAGTTCTGTGCACATTGTCTCTTTCATTTCCCAAATACTTGACGTGTCCCTTGGCTGATTTCTCATCGCGATTCCGAATTGGTCAACGAATTTTCCGTCTGGCTGGATGACCTGATAGGAGCAAGACAAGTAAATACAGTCCTATTATTATTGAAGTATTTTTAAATATTAAAGATTATGGTGGTAAGTTATGATGCTGAAGTAAGTAGCCTTTATAAAGATAAAGATGGTGATAAAAATTATGTTAATTTTTATGGCTTTAAAATTAAAGCTTATGGCTAAAATATTTGATTGTAGGTATACCTGAATCCTATCATTGCCAGTATCAACAACATAAATATGATGTTGAGCGTTATCAGTTGCTATCCCTTCAGGCGATCTGAACATTCCTAGACGGCTACCTTTTTGTCCTATTGAGGTGAGATATTCTCCATCCTTGGAAAACACGTGAATACAATGTTTCCATTTATCTGAAATGGAAAATAAATTATGAATTAAACACTTCTCGAATGATTCGATAAACTTTTTCAAACCATTGGAAAATGTAATGTAGTAGCTATGTAAATTATTCTACAGCTATTTACATTACCTAAAGTTTTATTTTAAATCTGCATTTATAGATTTTTTTAAACAGGCAAAGTAATTCAAAACGGACCTGTTATATAAATTTCTCCCAAACTCTTCATAAAAGCAATTTGCACGGGGCAGAGCATTTCCTCACAGGATAGACGCGTGACAATTTTAGCCTGAGTCCTCTCGACCACCAGCACGCTATGACTATCCATGTCACAAATGTACAAATGGTTATTCCAAGGGCCAATACCAACTCCACAGGGCCTTGACGTCTTCCGCCACACGTAATGTGGTACGAAATTTCGGGACCTAGAAATAAGTGAGGGAATATGACGTATGCATATTGTATACGTAGCTATACGTCTGCTATCTTAGTCGTGCCACGTGTGTTTTATCAGGACCGAGTCATTAGTTATAATAGTAACGTATGTTTAATTTTATTATGTTTGTTGTAAGTAGGTATGTCGGCATGTTGCCTGATAAAGGTATTTACCCGTCACAATGGCAAAAGGACAGGTAATAAATATTCTGATGTTCTATATTGTTTCAATTAGGTACTGTTGAAGGTACGTTTATAGGACAAGCGTTTATGCATTGCTAAACGACAAGCAGGTTCTAATCCTGCCTCTGAGACCCCGATGTTTTTTTCTATTCTTAGCATTTTAAAATAAAACTAAAAAAACAAAGCAGAACTTATAATAATGATGAAGAAAATCCCTACCTATAATGCTGTATTAGAGTGCTCTCATTCTCCAAAGGATTGTTTTGTTTTGCGGCTTCTGGAAGTGGATCATCAGACTCAGCATCAAACGGAGTTTTAACATCGGAGTCAATGCGGAAATTCTCTTTATCGAATATAAAGTTTTCAGCATCCCATTTTGAAACATCGCCGAGCAGTTGCAGCGTGTTTTGGTGAAGATTCACGAATGTCTTTACCTGTAGAGTTATACACATTAGTTCTGAAATGTTTCACTCATGAACGATATAGCTGTGTATAAGTTAGTTGTAAATAAGGCCTAAAATATAGCTTATTGATATTCAAAGATAGACGACTATTGAATCAGTTTTTTTTTTTATAAATTTGATTGAGTTGCGTCAAGAAAGGTCTTAAAATTTTAGAAGAACAAAAAATTAAATAGGAAAATATATACAAATGTACCTAGTGACAAAAAGAAATTTACCTTGTGCATATCATCTTCCATATTTTGCTTTTCAACGTCAAGGACTTTGTTAGCCACATCTTTTGCTTCATTTAATGACGATTGAATTGCTAAAGCGGTCAATTCTCCAGATTTTTGCAAATCGTTCATTTCTTGCAATAGGTTCATTTTTGCTTCCAATATAGCATTTATTTTCTCTTCAGCAGCTATGTTTATTTGTTCAACTACTCGTTCACAACGATCCTAATAAGAAATATTTGTTACAATAAACAAAAATCAGTTAATCATTCACCTTCAATAATCTTGTACGTAATATACCTAATATTACCTTATAATGTTCAATTTTGTGGTCCAATCTGCTGGCTGCCGTGTCGAGTTCTCTGAGAATAGAACCCACTTGGATTCGTAAGTCCTCTATGTGTTGAGACCAACAGACGCGACAGAAATTCTGTAAATATTAGTACTCTTTAGATTGTAAATTACAACTGAGTAATAAAGCTCTAATAAAATTATGAGGACTTCAAATAAAATTGAGAAGCTACCATATAAATTGAAGTAATAATTTATGTTGTTGATAAAATCATCAAAACATACGAAGCCACTTACCAATTTACAATGTTCACACATCGAAATATCAGGGTTGTCACACAACGTTTTGCAATTAGAGCATCTTATACCAGCAGCAAATAAATCCACATTTTGATAATTAAGTGGTGTAGATGGCGTGCTTGGAGGCGTCGCATTTGTTGTTTTGTCTGACGGTTTGATTCCCACCATGTGAAGCAAGGTGTTTATGTAGAGATTAGATGGTAAATTGTCCACGAAATTAGAGCCATTTGTCTGTATTCGTGTGTGGCAGACGGGACAACTGATTACGTGTAAATCTGAAAATTATATATCATAGTTTTAATTATACATTACTTTATGTAGGTTATCTATATTATACATTAAAATTTAGCTATGTAGATTGTAGGTACATTTTTTATCAATAAGGGCCATCGTAACATTTATAAAATATATCAACTAGTTTACTAATATCATAATATGTAAACTTTATACTGTATTTTCCTCATATTATTACCATGTAGAAGGTTGGCATTCTACTGTGGGAACATAGTTATACGTGCGCTGATCATGTGTGTACAAACTTGCATCGAAAAAAGCAATAATGAAAAAGTTATTAGTAAGATCTTACCAGCGACATAAATTTTAAGACAAGCTAGGCAAAATGTGTGTTGACATGGCAACATTTTAGGCATGCTGAGGATTTCCAGGCATAATGCACATTGTACTAAATCGTTTATCCCTGCAACCGTTAATCTGGAACAAAAAGCAATGGAGTATTTGAGTATTATAGAACAATAGCAAGAAAGTGTAAACTCGTTCATTGTCTTCAAAAAACAATTATCGAAACACATCCTGGAAGACCACACGCTCAAACTTTAAATGCAATGAATGAGTAGGTACCTAACCTAACTTAACTAATGTAAATAACCTACTCTAAATATTTAACTAACGAATGTTATTTTTTATACATACCTATGTTTAAAATTAAGTTTCTCATGTAAGTGACTTATTGTCTTAATGGGAATAAATGTCTTTAAACCTTAATAGCAAGAAATGTAGAGCAAAAATAAAATTATAAAGTAGTTACCTATCAAAAAATTATAAAATACTGAATTTTTTATATTCATGTGTCGTATTCGTGTTCTTCAATGGACGGTAAGTTTCAAATTTTCAGCGTGTAGCGCTTAGTTCTTACTTATAAATATTAATTAAGAGAGTGCTACAACTGTCGTGCACAATTACAATCAATCTTAATTAAACGAAGCACAGGTAAGTAATAAGCAATTACATAATATATAATGTAGGTACTGTAATCTTTAGTGTTATTTCAGTACAATTCAAAATCAGATAGTCATACACATTAGTACAAATCTACATATTATGTATTGTAGGTAATAATAAAAATCTACACACACACAACAATCACATAATACCTACCTACTGAAATTAGATGTTACCTATATTAGGTAAGCAGTATGATCAATGATGTATGAATGAAGTTGATATATTATCATTTCTATATAATATAAAAGTTTTCATGTGCACCTGTCCCTATTAGGTATTTGTTATTCAAAACGTGTCGTCCATATAAATACATAGGTACATTAAAATGTGCAACCGTTTCAAATCAAGTTGGCAGAAACTCATGTAGATTTTTGCGAAACGCAGGCGCCAGATGTGACTTTCGCTGTTTATTTTTTGTATTTATTCTATTGTTTTCAATGCGCTATGCTGTTGTTAGGGCTGCCACAAGCAACTTTTTGAATTCTTAATTCTGTTATTATTAAATTAAGAGTAAAGCTGTAGTTTATTTAATAGAAATATCAGCTAAATTGAGATGTATAGGTAATACGTTTAATTTAAGTATAACTATCTAGTTTTTGCTTATTATTTTGTAAAGAAAAGTCGTTTAAGAATGTTACAATATCTAAGAATAATAAATACAACTACATTATTTAATCAATGTATTTTTATAATCAATAGTTTAAATTCTATTCAATAAGGCATCCATGATTTTCCAATCGATCGTGAAAATTCTTTCACATGCCTAATCATGTTATTATAAAACTTATTGTCTTCATGTATTTCACTTTCTTTCTATTGTTTCAAGTGGTGTATGATTTAAAGGTAGGTAATTATTATAACGCAATACCAATAATAGTAGATTGTTATTACAAAATCGATTAGATAGGTATAGATAGATTATGTATTATTTTAGCATGAGTCTTTTTAAATAAATAAGTAAATAAACTTTTATATATTTTGTTTGTTCTTTTATTTTTTTATATTGTAAGCAGAAAAAAATATGGAGTGAGATGCATGCCAATATGTACCTACATGTAAAGCAAAAACAGCTAAAAATATGGTATAGACTTGTTCTGTCTCATAACTTTGAAAATATGCAATGAACGTAAAAATTACAACACCAATATCAAAAAACACTTACTTTTTATCCAAATTAGAATTAGCTCTACTCAAAATTGGTGGTAATGGACTTTTGGCACCATTTAAAGAGCTAGTTTGAGCTACAGGAGCGGGATTAGAAGTGATATGATCATCCATACTCTTCTGACTATTCCATCTTCTCATACTAAAGAAGGAGGCTTTCTTTTTAACTTTCTCAGCCATCCTGAACACTGTGTTTCGAATAACAAAATAAGACTATCGCGATCGGCAATCATAATTATCGAGCGGTATCGGATTGCTGCGATTTCCGATATGAATTAAGGATAAGATAATGATGATTATTCATATGGATACATAATTTAGTTCTGTGTAATGATAATTAGTTAGATATTGATATTTTTCTTACAATTTGTTGTAGTTTTTGGGAGAGATGGCTTTTATAGGTTCGTGTTGCATTAGGTAATTAGGCATGTTACATTACTCTATAATAAATAGGTACCTAGGTACCTAGGTATATAGTAAACAATATAATATATTATTATCTAGTTTATTTTTATATATTGCACTAGTAAGATTTTATCTATAAATCACATATGGTGTTGTATTGCGATTGATTTATGTAATAAGTTTTTGTGTTACGTACCTGATATTAAGCTGATAACGATAAATTATATTAAAATATAACGAGAAAGTTGTCAAAGATATGGGCTTTTAGGTTACAATATTTTAGGTAGAAACATTGCATTAACGGTACAAAAACATGTCAGAGGTCCAGAAGAAGTGCAAGAATACTGTAAAAGTTCGCTTATAAGGTTCTGTAGTATAATAAAATCTGTATGAGTTATTGTATCGCTTTTTGGGTATTGGTAAATGTTTCAAAATAAGTATAGGTAATGCATTAAATTAGAAGCAAACTTATTAATTTATTTAGACTGAAAAAGAATACTTAACTACAACATTTGATTATTTATTATGATAAAACTATCAAATAATAATTACCTAGTTCTATATTATAGTTAACTTAGAATAGAATTAAATAACCTATTCAAATAAGTGATACCTAAAAACGTTGTCGCAGTTTCATCCTTTTTGTCTGACCTCTATATGTCCTAAAACTATGTTATTAAATTATGTCCCATTGAAGTGAAATCAGCACAGTACCTACAGCGGAAGTGCAATTATCCTGACTCATAAGGGATAGGAATAACCGTTACCTACACCGTCTGATGAAAACTAGTCTGCGACGGCTATGTCAATTTACATGAAAAAGTGTATTAGTTTTCAATTATATATCTATATAGGTATGTATTTCAATATGTTGGCGTTGTATGTTGGTTGGCGTTTTCATATAATTATAATCTACTTACATCACATCTATTCTCATAATTTCTGACTCGTAATTCTTAAACAATAGTTAAACTAACAATACATAATAATTAACTATAAAACATTCAATAAACGTGTAATAATAAAATAAATAGGACTATACATACTGGCCGGGAAATTCGCATTTCTATTCTATGCGAATTGCTTACATTCTGCGTGTGCGCAGCTAATAGACATTTATTGTATCATTGTGACAGTATGGCAGATAACGTTCATGTTATTAAGCATAATATATTTCTAATGTAATGTTAGGGAAATAGAATAAATAAAATAACGATCATCGCACATGATATTTTCTATAATAAAATAACTTTCGATATTCTAGGGTATGGTAAAACTAAAAACATTCTTAGTTTTGCCGTGTAACCTTTCGAAGTGCATTTAGCAGTTTTAAAGCACAAATATTCAAACGCATTCATAAATTATGGATACTTCCTAAAATTGTCTACTATACCTTTATGTATGAATATTATTTCATTATGTACAAAGTACTGCTCGAACAACATCATAAATTTAGGCAGCAAATCCCTAGTTCTGTCTTTTGCTAAACTGTTAGTAAGAGACTCGAAAGCTTGAAAATTTAAATTCTAGGTTATTTGATGCCTAAAAATATAAAAAATAACGAAATAATGCCCTCAAAACTCTCTTATCTATTATTATATCATAAAATATTAGGGAATTATTCAGACAAACCCACAGATCCTTATCCACCTATATTAGACTAAATTGGCAGTGCTCCATATCAGATAGTTTCATCTCGCCTTTGATCCTAGTTTTACGTGATACGACTTTATTTTACTGCTATTGTTATAGAACTATTAATATTTCGATATATGAGCAGTACCTATACTATAAAATATAAATAATATACGTAAATCTTGCAAATCACTAACAAGAAGTGTAAAGCACCCGTAACTAATTGTTTGCTCAACTCAATAGTGTTTAAGCGAAGTTATTTAACGGCTTTGTATTATTAAAATACTAATATAGCTAGGAAGTGGGGAATGTGTGCCGCGCATGACGTGCCCTTGTCAAAAGTGCATACAAATCTTGAAGTTTTCACCCCGCACCGGGTATGTGGGCTAAATGGTTAATTACCACAACAATACTGCAGTAAAATACATTATTTATACTGTTTAGTGGATGGGTGCCACTCGTTAAGTTTCCATGTACATTTGAATTTGAATCGCAAAGAAATGAATGGAAAGCTGGACGTTATATACCTAAGTAGGAAACGTTGCCAAGAATTATGTATATTATTTATATGAGTCGAGAATTTCAAACAAACATGTGTAAAGTTTCGATCAGCCAGATCATTCTCGAAATTGCAATTGTTAAAAATCTCCGCATTATTGATCGAATAAATAAAAAAAAAATGTAAAAGAAAAATGTTATAAAATTAGAGAGAGCTCTACCACAGCTCTCTACATTTCAATATAATACCAAACAAGTGTCAGTTTATTTTACCAAAATGAAACAAAAATTCCTAAAATTCATTGATCATAAAATGAATTTAAATAAACATTCGATCATCCTTAACCTACATGTGGCTAATAAAATGTAGAGAAAGTTTCATTTCAAGGGGATAAAACGGACAGGAAAATCTAGAAACAAGCTTCTATAGGAATTTCTTACGAGTTAATTGCTGGCTATATTTATCTTATTTGTTCTGGATTTCATAGCTGATATTCCAGCATTAATGTCAAGAAGACATATTGGGTTTTTACCTTAGGTAATTATTATTTTTCTGCTTAGAAATGAGAACTGTAAATTACTTATAATTGATACTATTTGCAAATAAGAAGTTTTTTGATGAATTCCTAATCTTTTTAAACCTGGATGAAGATGGAAAGGTAGTATAATATGACACATACTTAAATAAAAAATAATAATTTACTTTTATATAAAATTTTATCTAGATGGGTCAGATGTTTTAACACCATTCACACTTCAAATAGGTATAGCAAGAGAGTTTTCGAATAATATTATTTGATTTGGATAAACCTCTCTACAGCCTACACATTAATTTTGTCACTGAAATATACGCAAATAAATAAGCAAGTAAACATCAAAATTCTGGTTAAACATAAATAACGGCTCAACCAGTTAAGTTATATCTCTGGCCGAAAATGCGTGACACCAAGTTACAAAACTGGACTGCCTCAAACGATGCAATGCAATAACTGAACCACTTTTAATTTCATAGGGCTTTGAGATAAAATCACCACGACCCGTTCCGTTCCAAATAAGTTACACAATCTTAATGTTCAGATTTTGATTACAGAAATTACGTTATATGGATAACCGTATTTGAATTTTCGCTTTCATTATATGGCCAACTCGCTGCAGACTAAAACACCGAGGCCTGGAATTTTAATGAGATGTAATTGTATTCTAAAGACTATGAACTGGCTCGTATACTAAGAATGAACGGTGCTGTATATTCAGATGCTGTACGCAATAGATATATTCTACTACCTAGTATTAGGTAAATACTTTAAATGCGATTGTTTCTAAATCATATAAGTAGGACTGATCTTTATTGCAGATCTTTATATTATAAAAAGTTAGTCGTTTGTGTATGAAGAGGTGCTAAAGGTTATATGAAACATATTATGTTTAATAGTTTTTATTGAGATTGCTACAGGCTAAGGCTACAGGATTTAATACCGTCACATTCTCATTAAGATTTGTTATACTATGGGCATTTATAGAGCCCAATTTTGGATTTGCTTAGTTGATAAACAAAACTCAGTTTTTCAAGAGCGATTAGCGGCAAAATTGTAACCATAAAATAAGTTGAATAAGGTGATTGATACCTCGTGATCCACAGAATTGTCATAAATTAGCTTCACATTTAATTGATTCCCGAACATGTCAGCACGCAAGTGTGCCTACTTGCCCATTAAGCAAAGCAGGAAAAGGAGCCCGCTAACCCAGTGGCCAACTCGCTAGTCGACAGCGAACGATTACACCGCGTACAGGCCTCCATTCCGACCCAGCACCGCCACCTCGTCGCTCGCAACAGCTCACATTACTATGAAACCGTATTAACGCGGGCTCGCGGTACGATGACGGACCACCTATCACCCCCGGGTGCACGCACGCTCCATTGTTTCATAAAGAGGAAAGCGAAGGACGCCGCGTGCATCTCAATTAACGAAGAGAGTTTTGGCGGCAAGTGAATACCAAACCGACACCACTCGACGGCCGGACGTAAGGACGCGACCATCGTGACCGATGACATAGGGAAAATTCGCCGCGGATTAAGGAGGACAGATTTCATGGAAATGTGTTTGTTATGCGCGACCGTTGCCGAAAGTTAGCGAAATTTTTGGCAAAAACGCAACGAGACTAACGGGTGCATTGTGCAGCTGTAATTAGCCGATACACCGTGTGATGATCGTCTGCGAAGGACGTTCTGAGTGATATATACCTAGTGATATCTCGTAACTACGCGCGTGTGCTTCGTGTTTATTTTATTTAGTTCATAAAACTGGTGAGTATTTTTCTTTATACCTATTTAACTTTTCCCTTTCTTCGGATTTCGTCTATAAAAAGAAAATCGGTTACATATTTAAAAAAATTATCATAAAAGCGTTGTAATTATAACAATTAACAATATAATTAATAGCCTATAGCACCGGCAGAATTTATTTCTGCGCTAAAAGTATTGCAAACTTATTTATTATTATTTTTATAGATAGTATAGGAAATCAGTCGAACGATGTAGCATCACGGCAAGCACTTAACAAATAGTTCACTGAATTATTTAACCCGGTGGCCGTTGGAAAGAATGACAGGTTTTTGTCACACTACCTACTTTATGAAACAAGTTTAGAAAAAGACTGAGTTTTATGTCTAGTATCATAAATTTTATATTCAGTAACTGTAGAATGTTCATTAGAAATAGTATTTAATAATATTTATATGTATTTTATGCGACATTAATACATAGATCTAGGCTAAAGATCGTGCTTCGTCTGAATGACTAATTGCGACAAATTAATGCAATTTGTAAGAGATCGTGGAGGGGCTTTTATTAAGGTATTTCATTTGGCATTTTTTCTGCTACAGGGAATCCTGAAGATAAGCAATCAGTCCTGTAAGAACCAATTTAAAATAGCTCTGTTTAATTGAAAATAAGGAGATGACTCTAAAGTCAAACTCAGACAGTTCGGAGTTCGGACTAGTCTGAAAAAGATATTGTTTTATTTTTATGGTACCTTCACATATAAATAACGACTTAGTTAAGTTAGTTATTATTGAGCGTTCTATAATTAATTTTAGTTACTTTCCTAACCGAATCTGTATGAAATTATAGGTTAAGAATGGGTATTGTATGTATGCTCTAACTATGGGACCAGTCTCATACGTTTCAGTACGTTTTCAGCATATTTTCAGGGCACGTGCCTAATTAATATAATCAAGAATCACGTTATGACGTCGAATCGTCGTATAAGATTTATATATCTAATCGCATTAATTAAATAATTACTTGTCCATATCATCTGACAGTCTGCCCTGCAAATAAAAAGTTTGCACTCTTTATATTTCAAGAACGGTTCAGCGATTTTTACGATCTGTGATTTATTACCTCCACCTCGAAAAAGAATAGGTACAATTTTGTCCTTGAATAATTTGTCCTTTAATCAGCACCTTATTAATGTTACCTACGATTAATGCAGTATTATTTATATAACCTAGAAAATTACTGTAAAGTTTAAATAAATAAATACGAATCTACGGGTCTTGAGGGAAACATTTTTTCAACAATGTAGTTATATTACAAAATTAAATTCTTTTTAAATTTAGATTTTACTGTTAAAATATAGTAATGGATTTGATGCCGTAAAAAGCTATCATCTTCATCAAAGTGTGGTCAGGGTAAGATTTACGATCGGTTGCACCGTTGTGCGTGTGCCAGAAGAGACAGACAAACACACATTCGCTTATTCGCATCTATACATAGTATTCATTTTAATTATATCAAATAAATTTTACGTTTAACTAGCAGTTTGTACTATAATTGTTTCGTATATTGTTTGCGTTTCAGAATTTCGTAATAACTGACTTAATATAAATCAATTATAATCAAGTACTGCTTCAATTCACGTTAATTCGTTGTCTATCATAAGGGAAAGTATACTCGCATGAATACTTTCCACTAGAGTGAATCAAAAATATGAAAAACTGAATAATCGGCCGACCAAACCATTTTCCGATTGGAATTGTGATTTTGCGAATTTTCTGAGCAATTAATTAATAACAATGACTATAAATAGATATGTATTTATATCAGCGACAAGTTTAATCTCTAGATATAAGAAAATACGTACTTACATTTGAAATATCATCGACATCGGTAAACTTTATATCAGAAAGTCGTTTGTGAATAAGCTTACTGATACTAGATGTCAGCCAGAATGCATTTTCTGATAGGAACAAAAGACCACGTTGCAATAAAGCAGGCCGCAAGTTAAAACAATAAAACATTTGGGTGAAAACGCCATATAAGCCCAATACATCACAAGGCATTGTAAATCTAGATTTTCTGTAGGTCACCCGGAAGAAACTGGATACGTTTTTATGAAGAGACGTTTCATGCGGCTGAATTATTTGAGTGTACTAGAAATTTGATGTACCTATTTATTTATGTAGTTGTTATTGAGCCGTAGAAGATACTTAATTAAAGTTTATGTATAAAAATTATTACTACATTAATTTTTAAATTTCATTTCAATATGATAAATAATAATATAGTTTTCTTTTCAAAACTAGTTCACTTTCATGAAAAATAACTAAAAGAGTTATACATTTCATGCCGATTTAAATTTTCAAATTATTAACGAAATCAAGGGGGTGCATGTAATTTACAGCGTGAAAGCTGAATGGGATGTGCATACCAATCGGTTTCGTGATTACACTTTAAAAATCGATACCTTATCGATATTCGATCTCGACTGAACTTTTTATATAAGCAGTGACAAGGCCGTGATGAGAATTATAAGTAGGCTTGAATTCGTTGTGTATTTTTAGACTACTTTTTATTTGTTCACTTATTTTTTAGTCTTTAACTTATTCTTGAGTCAAGTCTTCTTTTTTAAATTATCCTACTAATATTATAAATGAGAAAGTTTGTATGTTTGTTTGTTTGTTACTCCTTCAAAAACTGCTCGACCAATTATCATGAAATTTTTCACACACATAGAGGGTAACTTGGATTAGGAGGATAGTTTTTATCCCAAAAATCCCACGGGAAGAGGAACTATGGTTTTCCTTTGACTACGCGGGGGAAGCTGCGTGCGAAAAGCTAGTTTTGAAAGCTATATTAATCTATAAGCTAACGTTGATTCAATCCAAACCGATTCACATAAGAAATTAATTGTCTTTTCTACGCTTTATTCAATATAAAATAATGTTTTTTTATTATAAAATTATCTAGCGAAAGTTTAATTGAATCCTTATCGGAAGCTATCTATGAAAGTACCTATACCAAAGAATACAAAGAACATCCTATGTTCTTTTTATAGCCTTCGGGGGACAATTTATACCAGTAAGTCTTATCAAAGTAAGTATGTTAAATAATTAATTGGAATATTTACAATGCAAAAACAATGTAGAGTCACCAAAGTTACAGTACAATGTATTTCCGTGTCTCTACTATCTAAGAATAAAAACTTTATCAGAATAATAAATCTTGTCAACTGTGACTAACGTCCTAGAAGGATTGAATTATGAACAATTCCACTGATATATCAGAATGCAATTATTTTTCATTATGTTTATTTTTATCTTCCCGCTTAAACCTCTCAACCGAATTTGATGAAATTTGGCACAGACAATCTTTAGACCCTGAGAAAGAACATAGGCTACCTTTTATTGCGAAATATGTACCACGGGCGAAGCCGGGGCGGACCGCTAGTAAACTATATCGCTTTCAATTGTAGGTAAATTAAAAAAAATAAACATTATCTATAACCCGCCACTTTTTTATTAAAATCGTACTAGCTTATTACTTTTTATGGAGTATTGCGAATTATAGTTAATATTATAGTTCTCTAATAATAGCAGGACAGGTACACATAATATACACATTTCGAGGTAGAAAATAATTACAGAACACCTGTAATAATTTAGTACGTACTTGATTTGTTCTTTCAAGCTATGCAAGTAGGTACGCTCATATAAATGTTAATATTCCATACCCATTAATTATACCCTTGTTTATTTAATAAGGTATGTAGTAATGTTAAATAATCATGTCGCACACCACAATTACAAATACGAACATGCGACAAATTAATTATGTTCCTACTGGGAAATGTAATTCAGACTTACACATGTCGCCAGAAGAAATATAACGCTCTAGTGCACAAACGCATTGGTATTCCGACTAATTTATTATAGTCAATCTATCGATTTTAATAAGTCATAGGTAAGTTAAAGAATTTAGATGTTCATTTTAAGAAATAAAGTCTGTGTCCCCTGACCACACGCGCTGTGTTCGAATCGTTGGGGTACTTAAATAATATAATAATTAACAAATCGCGTTTAAAATCGGTTAAGTCTTATTTCTAAATGATTTATACACGCATTAAATAACCTAAAGTACCTTTTTTTCTAACCATCTTTTTACTGTCAATTACTTATGAGTTGTGGGCAGACACAGTAGCTTGCTCTACATAATATTACTTTAATGCATTTAATAGAGTTATAAGGAAAAAAAGCCTTATCTCAAATTGAGTGATTCATTCAAGGGATTAATGATCATATCCTCTTAAAAGATTATTCTGACATTATATTATAATTATATTATCGTATTTTGCAACTTATAGAAGATTAGCTGTAGAACACCTAATTTTCTCTATCGTCCCAAACATATAGGCTATTTACTGAAGCTCTAGGCGTTGCTTAACATTAAACACCCGCTCTATTCTTTGTCATTAAACATTAAATACATATACCAACTCAAAATAGCAATACGTAAAATATTAACTCATTCTATATAAACTCACACACACGTAACACTATTCATAGTTTCCAATCTTACAACAATGATTCGATCATAATAATATTATAACACAATCGATGTTTACGTTGATTTATAAACGATTGTCGTATTAAACCGGTTCATGTGATGCAGGTCTGAATATTATGCGGGTACGGGCAATCAACTTGCCTGACCCGTAACACTTAAAAGTCGGTCAAATTAACAGGTTTAATCCTTGCCGTCCTCGCCTACAACATTCCTTGAAACATCAACACTTAACATTTATTGTCGTTACTTGTTTATTTTTAATGGAAGCATAGTCAACAACACATGAGTTAGAAAACATATAACGGTGGGATATCTTCGCATCTTTAATACAATGTTTATTGAATTTAAACTCCTTTACCGTTTTGTTCAGATATTTTATTCTATAGTGTAAATAACCTATTTGTGCAGTTCCGTAATTATTGAAATATTACCTCATTTAGCATACCTACACCTGTAATTTTATGCAGCATTCCTCTTAAATTGATTGCTTCAATGAAAATGTGGGTGTGTAAAGTTACATGCATTTCGAATACATAGCTGCTACGAAGTTATTTTCATTAAAATAGTATGACCGAAAGAACATAATAAATTGATAATGAGTTTCAATGGAGTTGATTTTCATAATATATAAGACACGTAACCTTGTCCAGACCTTTTTTGTTTTTTATTTCTATGGGACATTTTTTGTGGATACTTGTTTTGCTATCTCGCTAGTGGTTTCCAGTAATTTTAGGCTCGAACCTGGAGAATCTTTAAAGTATTTTTTACCATAAATTCTCTTGAATTCTGAGGCACAAGGAACAATGAGCTCATAAAAAATTGGCGGAGCGTTATCGTATATAGCTTTGTCTCCCATAACAATTATTTTTATAGTAAAATGTACGGAATCTTCTTCATTTCTTGGGAATGATACACTTCTTGGACATAAATGCACCTCAAATCTAACTTCTGATTGTGCCGGTACTAAAGTTTCCATTGGTGAAATATAAAAAAGTTTCTTCATTTTTGTTGTTAGTTTAATTTTAATAGTTACTGGTACAAATATGTGCGTATTTACTATAGTGAAATAATCTCTATATATTCCATATTTAATAGGACATTCTGTCATATCTAACATAATAGGATGAATTTGAATAGGGTGGGGTAGAATTTCAGAAAAGATTTTGATAGTTTTTCGCATAACCACACTGTTGTCGTTAGGGTTATAAAAATCTAAATTATAGAAATATTGATGAGATCCAATGTGTTCTGCTTTTGTAAAATATACTTTGATGTTTTGTACACTACGTGGGTGCAAGTATAAGTAAGTCGAGTTTAGGTAATACGGTTGAAGAGAAATATTGATTATTTCATTTAACACACCACTTACAATATCAATGGTTTCAATTATTTCTTCAGGTGTTTCTTGATTATCCAACTTAATTGATGAAATTAATGCGCTTTCCGATTCAACATCATCATTTCGCTGTATAACGCTTTCAGAGTTTGGGCTCACCACATGAAGAGAATTTACGCTTTCGTCGGACAGAAGTTCATATAAATTTACATCTTGTTTTCCTATGTGTAAATGGTAGGAATAATCGTCATTTACATTAATTTTAATATTTCCAAATGGATATTTACTACCTTTCAGCTGCCATAAATATACTGGTGGTATATAAACAGTTTCAGTAACATCAATTGATCGCCTTTCATTGTAGTCACAAATAAATCGTACACTCAAAAGTTCTTCTGGTTTCTTATAAGAAATGAAGCCGATTCTAAAGTTTAAAAACCCTTCGTAAACTTTAGTGCCTGGCATTAATTTAAAATTCAAGCAATAAACTTTAGAAAGACCTGAACACAATTTCACAGGTGTAGACGGAGTTAATTTAAATTTCTTTATAGAAGTTTTATTAGATAATTCCTTAAACCGAACATAGATACAATCGGTTGTACAATTTCGTAGAGTAAATTTAATTGATCGTTCATTTTCATTGCACACTTTAATTTCTTCAGGATAACAACGTACGGATTTTGTTTGTTCTAAGACAAAGTTTGTCTGTTTCTTATTTTCTATCCGTTCGGGCTCATCTTTAATTGAGGTATTATTATATGAATGATAACTTAAAGCAGTGCAATGGGAACCAATGGGTGAAATCAATTTATGTGGATTTGTGCAAATAATGACAGGTAGTCTCTGCGAACTTTCTGATTTAAGATCTTGATCTAAATCAGCATGAATTGTTTCCTTAGAATCAACAACCTCTGTATTAGGATGACCTGTTAATTCAACATCACTTATTTCACCAATCAATTCTTCACTCGTATAGTCTTTGCCTTTAAATGTAATTATTGTTTCAGTTGCTTCTTTAATATCGACTACCTTCTTCTTGTGTTTAGTTAGCTGCATTTCATGCCAAATTTCAGCAGTTCTTGCTAACTCTGCAGTTAATGAAAAGGGAGATTTTCGGTATTTTTGTACATAGAGCTTTTCTATTATGCTTTTCTTTCGTACAAATGCGTTTCGTACTTTACTTTTCATTTCATTTTTCACCTCAAACAAGGATTTTATAACATCTTTCCATTGATCTATTGATCGTATATCTATTTTGTATTGTGCCTCTAGTGATTTTATAAAACTCTCTATATCTACTGCATAGTCGCTATTCCCACGTATTCTAATGTGTTTGCACTGAGATAAGTTCATACTGAAAAAACTACACCTACAATATCAACATACAATCGAATATAATATAAAACACATAGATTTATGAAATAAGTAAAATATTTAAGAAATACTGAGTGACGTAAAAAATACATTTGACATTTACGGCGTATTAATTTATTAGATTGATGGATGGATACAAAGGTATTCGAAATAGCAATACATTATAATATTAGGTTGACTAAAAATCAATAGATTATTTATTATGATGTTATGAATAATGTCTATATAAAAAGCTAATAAAACAACAAAAAAATGTCTTCAACAGATGGCGATGGAGAGAATACCTCGCGTATTACTTAGCATAGCACTAGCTGCACTTCTCCCAATGGCTTCACCAAATACCCAGGAGGAAGGCAAAGAAAACATACCTCATTCTCGACAGAAGAGGATACTATGGATCACGAACGATGGCCGCTTGGCGTTACCCCCAGGAACGACAATGACGATAACCCCTTCGATATCCATGCCCTTTGTGAGGCATCCGCCGAAGGGGTTCCTTTCGAATATGACGATAAGTTTCCCGTTTACAAGTGAGTACAGAATTACACGTTTAAATTATTTAGTTAGGAATATTTTTTCTATGTAGAGCAAAGATGAAGGCTCTCTGGACACTGGCTATGAAATGTGTATACAAAAACTTTAAGCTATCTCACATAAGAAAATATTATGTACTTATCCATCGTAAGTAACAACGAATTTCTATATAATATGATTCAAGATGTTAGAGCAAAACTGTGGCATAATGCTGCATTACCTAAGTTTTACGATAGGCTCGTGTAGATAATACCTACGACAATGTTTAAACAATACTTTAATTATGTAACTACTATTACAGTGTTATTATCAAGTATGCCAATTTACAGGTACCCTTATGTATCAGCTGGAATGTAAAAGTCAGTATTTAAATTGAAAATTAACTACGTAGAAATGTAGAACAAACCTAATGTAACATAGAGTTAAATATAGAATTCAGTAGTAAATAGAGCGATTAAAATATTAGCGAGCATAAGGTAGTTAAATAGGACTAATAAAAAACCTTAATAGTAACTTTAAGTAATAAATTATAATTAATTTATAGTTCCGTAATAATAGGTAGATCGATAGAATATATATTATGTAGATTGTAGATATAAAATGGAATGAATTTACCAAATTAAAAGGAAAAGCGCGTAGAGTATTTAGTAGTTTGGATTTATTGACCTTTAATATAAGATAATATTAATAATAATATGTTGTTAAGCTTTTACCAGACATTTTAGCTTATATAAACATGAAACAAATATCTAAAAAATGAATTACTCTCTTCTATAAATGCTAACAAAACAACACTTGCACGTAACAAACATTGAAAATAACCTATATTTGCAGTTGATTTCGATAAATTGGGTTTGACTGACAACGAGAATCCTTACGGTGATTTGCCGCCAATTTTTGCGAGGTCCATGGGAAGGACAGCAGCTTCTGTAATGGCAGATTATGTAGGACAATACCTAGAGCATAGACGAGGGAAGAGATCCACAGATTCTGAAATACCCCCTGAAGCTGAGAAGGTTATTCTTGACAAATTTCACGGAGGTGAAAGGCAAGTATTGAACTTTTATAATAATATTGTGACTGATTGTGTGATGTAATGATTGTGTGTCTTATGAACGGTTCTCTTTATTGTAATTTCATAAAAGAAAAATAAGCCGTTATTTAAATAATACATAGCTCTCGCCCTATTGTATAGACATTGTCATAACTAATTGCGATCTTTTCCAATTGAATAAAATTTACATTTATTGCATATAAAGCATTGCATATTGCAGTCCATGACCTAGACCTCTAGTTAGTATATAATATCTTTGCTATTTAGTAGTAGGAGTTACAGTGTTACATTGACAATATCAGAAATATTCCGGAAAAACTAAGATTTGTAGATCATAAACGACACCCTTGTATGTTATTTAAGAGCTATAAATTTCCCTAAAATCTCTAAAGTCTAAAGGAACATGTGACTGTTATTTTAAAGGACGCATAAAATCGTAAACACGACTATGGCCGTGTGACAATAATCGTCCGTTACTTTCACTCGCCTCGATAGGACATCGCGATTTCGGCACGCAATATTTGGCATCGCGTGAAGGAAGTACGCTAGTACAATAGTAATTAGAATTCACTTGCTCCTCTCAATTATGTAATGTTTAGAGGATTTATTGTCACTTTTTATTTGATGTGACTTGATTGATAATTAGGGTCCTTTGCGAATATTTTTAAGGTGTCACACGTAATTTGTTAGGTAATTTATGAAATGATTTTGGTGTGGTGAAATTTAATTATTTTTGGTATCATACCTTTACCCAGGATATGCAGTAATAGTAAAGTCTCCACTACTTTTTTGTGATATTGACTACTGACATAGAAAAGTTGCTGAAATCACCTATATGGATTATTTTGATACAAAACACATTTATATTTCATCTAATTCAATAGATATGATACTTGTTAATATTGCATTTAGCGCAGAAAGATAACAAATCTCATGTTATACGGTATAATAAAAACGGCACATACGCATAAAATGAGCATACGATTATATCCATAAATAATATTCTGGGTTTCAGCTTAGTCATTGTCACATATTACAAAAATGTAAAGACTCGTTGCAATAAAGTGTTACTTTGTTTTTCTGAAAACTGCTTCCAGTATTTGATAAACACATATAGATAACAAATCTTGTTTATTTTATAGAGCGCTTATGTATGGAATTGCGGAAGACCTGCTGGCTAATTTCGGATTAGATGGAAAAGAGTGCCTCTTGAGAGCCATTTGCGAGGTGCATGCGCATCCTTTGCACAATTTTGGTTTTCTTGGCGAAGTCATGAAGTTATTCTTCAGGTAAGGAAATGATAAGATTATGCCTTTAATATTTTATAGTCCATTGAGCTGTTGGTTCATAATATAATTTGGTTTAAATAGACTTAACTTTTTGATTTCAAGATAAGTGTCGGATTATTTCAAATTATGTAAATTTAACACGTAGATAGTAATAATTGTAATCATACGAACCTATATAACCAGCATTCGCAAGTTTTCAAATCTACATTCGCAATTAACCCATCCCAATAGATTATTTCTATATAAATTCTAGTTTTTATTAACGAACTCTATAATTACATTATAATTAATGAATATTATAACAAGTTATTATGAGTAGTAGGTAATATTAGTAGTTGTAGTAAGGTACTTCTTATTTGTCTTAATTCTCCATTATTAGATAAGTAGGTAGGTCTATTTTTAGATCTAGATAAAAAAATGTAGAGCTAATAATAATTTACACCAATTTGGTGTAAAATGGTGTAACAGAAACACAGATAAGCTTATTCTAGAATTATTGATTGAATAAAATTCCAATATTTACTATGTCATAAAACCAGTATCCTTACGGTTTAATAACCCATATTCATAATTAATTATTAATATATTTGATCTAATGAAGAAAACAAATGTTCTTCATTTTATGCTAAAACTAAGGCTAAACACACCATAAAGCTAGATAGTAATCGTATTTCTAGTTCTTTTACGTGTGAATGTTTTGTGCATTTTAAAATTCCTCATTAATTAATTGTTAAAAGTATTTAAAATATTAAATTTTATAACATGTAGGCACGAGACGCGAGTTCGAATCCCGCCTTGTGATCGATATTTTATATTCTATAAAAAATTATAATTGAAATATCGTTTTAACTGTTTTTAGCCCAAGTAAATCACCATATGCTACACTTCTGGACGAGTACGTGAAAGCCCAGCAAGCTGGAGAGTCAGGGGGTGAATGCTGGCCGTACTATAGACTCTGTCCAAAGAGCATTTTCCAATCGACGCAAAACAAATATGCGTAAGTAACAATTATTATTCCTTAAAAAAATGTAATGAAAATTGCTCAAATATTTACTTTCATAATATTTTTTTTAGTGGATAAGTAGATAATGGTTTAATTGTAATTTCTTTGAGGCCAATAATCATGTAGAAAACAATCCACTAGATAGAAATTGGCCGTTATATAATAATACATTGTTGTTCCTTAATACGCTAATTGAAATTAGTGCGACCTCCAGACATTTAGTAACACGCAATCCCATTTACAAAAAACAAGGCATTACACTAACTAATTAATTAATTATATTTCGAGCGTTGCTTCCTAAGTTTCGACCAATTTACGTCCCAAGCCTTCATTAGGAAACAAAAATAATAACACCTCAACGGTTACCAGCAATGAACTGGATTAATCACAAAATTTCCGATAATTATTACGAAGATTGGAAAGAACGCAAGTGCAATTAAAATTGAATGCATCAATGCTTCCACACGCTACGAAAGAATAAAAATTCCTTTTAATTTCCCGACACCTTTACATTTTAAAGGTTAAAGTTAAATTATATAAATAAATGCATATTTTTACATAGTTGTAGAGTTAAGATGTAATGATGAAATAAATTAACATATTTATATTTTCAACAGAGAAGACGCCGAGCTCTTACACAGGAGAGAACACGATAATATCGAAGAGAATAAAATAGAAATAGATAACCTAAAAGCTATGTAAATAAGATAATCAAAATGTCCCAAATGTAGAGGTAGGGTCCAACCAAAGTTATAAGAAAATTTAGTCTTTACAAACAATGTAATTATTGCACTAATTCCTTCTAGATTCACAATAACAATATTCCTAGAACGCCGAACATCTATTTCAAGCAAAATATTCAATGTTCGTGAATTATTACACACATTACATAAATAGGAAAGTTATTACTGATTAAGGATTTCCGCGTAAAACAAAAAGTAATTTAACGTCTCTACGTAACGTAATTTTCTTTTCATTAATTGGCAATCGTCTGTGTCATCTTTTAATGATAGTTAAACATAATAATGAAGTGTTAAACATATTAGTTTTGTAATAACATGTTCCGTATAATTTTAGATTTAATTTTATGTTACGAGCCAGTCAATAGAGTACAATGAGCACAATAAAGGCGCGGCATTTTTAGTTATTTTCGTGAATCTAGAAATTAGTGATGTGAAATTAAGGCATTCATAAGCATTTTATTTATAAGATTACATTATTATCATTGCGATTGAGTGGATTGAGAGAAGCATTTGTTTGGTCTTAGATCTTGATTTTTTGGGCAGTAGGATACATTTTATACAATACAATAAAACCCCAGTAATACATATAATTTGAATGTACGTGATTTTCAATTTATTTGACTTCTACTTATTGGATCCTTATATTTTGTACGCTTTCGATATTTACAAATCAGTCAAAATCTTAATATAATGTTTATGAATCTTACTATAAGTGCCATTTAAAATTTAAGGTACATTCCTCTATTGTAGTCTTAAATATTTATGTTCGTAATATATTCTTAGCTGTTTAAATAAATATAATTTTTACTATACTGTTCTCTAAGCTATCACCATTATGTTATAAATAACGGAATAATGTGATAAAAAGTCCTGACAAATATTAGTTAAAATTATTTTTATAATGTTGTATTGTTAAGTTATCATAGGTTTATTTCATTGTTATTAATTGTCTATCATAAGTTATTTACAAGAATTATTAAAGAGTTTACGATATGATTTTCATTTCTTTTAAAATCTTTCCTACACATATTTTTCCGTAGAATTTTCTGGATATTAATAAGTAAACGGCTCAACAGTGCGAACATAAGTTTACTTGTTGACATAGTTGAGTCGGGAATAGCGTCAAAACTCCGCATACCTATTTCCCATCCCCTACGAATAACACAGCTGAGCCAAAGCTCAAACGTAGACGTGAAATGAAAAGCTTACGTGACAAGCGATAGTATCTAATTTTAGAATACCTTTGATATGTTTAAGGTAAGTAAAAATTTGTTATAGCAATACGTACTGTGCTATGGTACGATTAATATGTATTTACAGGTGCAATATGTGATTATCGCGTGTATATTTTTGTTGAATACTATGTTCGAAACGGCTTCTATAGTCAAGAGGAGCTATTCCGACCGATCTGTGAGAGGATATGTTACTGAGGTTAGTAGTGTTTATATAGAAAACTTCACGAATTTTGAAATATTTGAAGGTTATGTAAATTCGTAAAAAATTCCCAGAGAACTTGTTGGTGGAACGAAGTATGTAAGGAGGAGTTTCAAACGTTATTCAGATGCAAATGCCCATCTTGGTCTTACTGCCGCAGTCCTGGGAGATATTACAATGCTGTTTGTTCCATGACGGAAACCGGATACATATGGGCCCAGCCAAACTCTCAATGGCGAGGACAATAACACACTAATTCTTTAACAATACTCGCACCAAGATTTCCTTACATTCAAAATTGTAGTCACCCAAAAAATGTTTCCAAACGTGACGATGAATGAGCTGAGACTGATACCGTAGGAGAGGAAATAAAATTTCAACATCTATTTTCATATTTAGCACTAAGTTATTTTACTTCCATTTACGATGGAAGATAAGCATTTTGTCTTGAGCCACTGTTTTTCAATTTATCCTTAAATAAACACGATATAAAACTGTATATGTGGTTTCTCTTAACGATTTCCCAAACCCCGCTTTATTGCCTGACCTTGGTAATATAATCAGTTATTTATTCTGTCATGAAAGCGATATCCAAAGCGCGCATGCGTTATATACGAGCCACTTAATAAAAGTACTAACAATCAATAAAATCTCAGTATACAGCAAACGAATTCAACATCACACAAAACACGTAATTTTCATAATGTTGCCGATATTATTGTTATTTCTCTCTTTGTACGGTATAAGTTGTGATCCCGAAACGGTGAGAGATAATTTCGACTACTTTAGCTATGGAAATGAAGATAATGTAATAAAGAACCCCGATTTACATGCGGTAAGAATGAATATTCTATTGTTTTACCTATCTAGTTCACTTCGGTAGTAACTTTAAATAATTGCGACGTGTTTTCAGCCTAAAGACGACATTGTTCTTAGACCACAAGAGGTCAAGGACTGGCCACAACAGTCTCTAAATGTGGGACAAATTACAGCCGTCTCGATCAATTCTTTGGGACAGCCCGTAATATTTCATAGGGCTGAAAGAATATGGGACGAAAGGTAACTGAACAAACTTATGTGTAAAGTTGCAAAGTTTGTAATAAATAACATTAGCCCATTTATACGGACAAGAATTTACAACAGAGCACTTTATAGTAATTGAAGATTCCTTTTCTGTTCTGACAATTAATTTACTTTCAGCACTTTCAACGAATCTAATGTCTACCAAAACCTGGACAAAGGACCAATTATTGAGGACACTATTTTAGTTCTCGAACCACAGACAGGCTCTGTTTTACACAGCTGGGGAGCTTATGCGTTTTACATGCCCCATGGTTTAACTGTGGACCATCATGATAATGTTTGGGTTACAGATGTGGCTAAACATCAGGTTTTCAAGGTAATATTCTAATCTCAAAACCAAACATTATAATAATTAATTGAACTAGATTTATTTTTAAAGCTACTTGAGCTTAAAGCTCTCAATGTAGAGTTAGAGACTTTATAGCTAACTTTTAAATTATCTATCAACTTATCTTGCAGCTTGTTAGTTGAATATCACCTACTAAAGAGGAAATAGTAACAAGAATTTTATTTTCAGTACACTCCAAACAATCACAAATACCCAACACTCACAATTGGTGAGGCGTTTACCGCTGGATATCCCTACAGACGCAGAGTCCTCCTATGCATGCCGACTTCCGTTGCCATCGCAACGACCGGAGAAATCTTCGTCGCTGATGGCTATTGCAATAACCAAATCCTCAAATTCAACGCGGCCGGTACACTGCTCCTAGCCATACCTTCCTTCGCAGATACATTCACCTTAAATCTTCCACATAGCGTGACTCTTCTAGAACATTTAGACATGGTCTGCGTCGCTGACAGAGAGAACATGAGAATCGTCTGCCCAAAAGCTGGTTTGAAGAGCTATGCCAAGTTGCTCGAACCGGCGACCGTTATCGAGGACCCGACTTTGGGACGAGTTTTCGCAGTGACGTCACACGGCGACATGATTTACGCCGTGAATGGCCCGACCGCTCAAAATATTGCTGTACGAGGTTTTACTGTTAACGCCCTGTATGGTAACATATTGGATTCCTGGGAACCGACTACGGTGAGTTGGTAACAGTAATTGTTGGCATCAATTGAAACGCACAGTAAATTAAATTTCCATAATTTATTACAAACTAGCTGTGCTCCGCAGTTTTACCCACAGTGCTCCGCTCCTGTTGGTCTCAGCGAGATGATATATATAACATATAGCCTTCCTCAATAAATGGGCTATCTAACACCGAAAGAATTTTTCCGCTATAATATAGAATATATATAGAAATATATCCGCTAGATATAGAAATATATCCGCTGCTTTGACAACAATAATTAATAATTAAGCTCTACTTTTTATATAAACATTCTGAAACTTTATTTGTACAGGTAAATTAGCTTGGAGAAATTTTTGCGTTTGTAGTAGTGTATGGTCAGCAAATAAAATAAAACAACATTTTATTTTTAGTTTTTATTTTATATATATAAGGGATTTTAAATTAAACTATATGTGTTTCTCCTCTGAAAAA
>CAJQZM010011320.1:0-19762 GCA_907164665.1 Colias nastes | reverse complement strand
GCTGTATGCAATTCTGGAACAATGTAGAACAAACCTAGAACAACCTGTAACAACCTTTAAAATTTTTCTAACTTCAAAGTGCGGTGCCAACTTCCCGGAGGTGGTTTTTACTTACACTTAATGCGCTAGTTTGCACCGGGAAAGGTACAAGTTACAATACTCCCACAGAAGATCGGCGTGAAAAGTGATATTCAACTTGATATAAAAAATAATCAAACAGAATATAATTGATGATAGGTCGTAAGATATAGAGGAGATTAGGCTACAGACAGTTTCGATTTTCATTGGTAATTTCCTAACATCGATATCTATCACATAGTTAGGTTAGTTAGTTTCTGTAAAGTATGTACCTATGTTCTGTAAGTATCACAAAGTTAAACATCCAATCCTTTGTTAGTTCATCCGCCTGAGTCACCAACATTTTGCCACGTGCCTAGCCTGCCTGCCTACTCTTCCTGATAACAAAAATTACGTGCCTCTAAATTCTTTTTTTATCATTATTTTGATTAAGATTCATTTGTAAGCCTATTAAATTTACAAAATTTGAAGAAGTGATAATAACATTTGGCCATTCTATTTAATAATATAACTTTACAAACTACGTCACCAGACGATGATCTGAACTTTCAAAGTCCTTGTAAAATCTAAGTGTAAAATATATTTAGACTAAAAACTTGACCAATGAAACACACGATTTTACCTCTTGTAAGTAAGGTCAAGCGAATCTTTAAAGTGAAACATCGTTATCATCTCCTAATCTTATCACAAGAACATCTCAAATGTACTTTAATGTAGATCAAACAACATTTTTGGCGGATATTATTATCAGTGTTTGCAAGTGCGATGATTTATGCATGCCATGAGTCATCACTTTGATTATTTTTTAAATATTATCTCAGACTAGCTGTGCTCCGCGATTTTACCCTCGTTGCTCCGCTCCTGTTGGTCTTAATCTAATGTCTTTTTAGAGAATAAAGAATAAAAACATTTTTATTAGGTAGTTACCTACACCACATTGGTTGGTATAGAGAGGACACCACGAACAAAAATTTTTCAAATCGGACCAGTAGTTCCTGATATTAACGCATTCAAACAAACTAACTCTTCAGCTATAAAATATTAGTATAGATTTCAATATTTTCAACCGTCCAGGTTGTAAGGAGCGATTGCATCTAGATTCTAGAAGATACACACAGCCTAATATGGAAGAGATATCATTGGAAAATCGCTTTCTACGCGTCGTTCACAAGGCGTATGTCTGTCTGTCATAAAAAGTTAGTAGTTACAACAGATAATATAATACTATATTATTTATGGAAATAAAAAAAATGTACTATAATTAGTAGACACTAATATAATTCATATCAATTTAACGGAACAATTTATAAGGACTTCCTAGTATTGATGAATACTGAATACCAACACTTATCAGACTATTTTTGGAATCATTAAATACAATTAACATTGAAATGAACGTTTTATCGGTCATGGAGTTTTATAGTTTATTTATTTAATATTAACAATAGCTTTAATTAAGTTTGTTTTATATTTAAATCGTCTGAATAGTAACAGTTAGTTTCATTGCTAGAATTTATTTGAAATAATTATCTTTGTGAGAAATGGATACAAGGTCTTTTGTGAGTCAAGTTAGTAAGTGGTTGTTACCGTTATTAATTTTATAAATTAAATAATTTGTGATAAATTTCTTTCAAACTAATTTATAAATTATGGAGTGAAGCTGAGTACATGTCATTGTGCAGGATTTGAACCCGCGTCTCTTCGTACAATGGTTTTATTTCAATACTAGATTTCCGCCCGCGGCTTCGCCCGCGTTTGCAAAGGAAAACCCGCATAGTTCCCGTTCCCGTGGGATTTCCGGGATAAAAACTATCCTATGTGTTAATCCAAGTTACCCTCTATATGTGTGCTAAATTTCATTGTAATCGGTTCAGTAGTTTTTACGTGAAAGAGTAACAAACATCCATACATCCATACATCCATACATTCATACTTACAAACTTTCGCCTTTATAATATTATATTAGATATTAGATATTTATAAGCATTTTTTGCTATAAAAAAGAAATACACTGTATACCAATTTCCTGAAATCTCAAAGGAAAAAATAACTAAAACCTTGCTTGTGATCTTGGTGAAAACATATAAACGAGAAGAACTTGTTTACATTGAAACTATAAATAACTAACTTTCGCCCGTTTTGTAGAAAACTTAACAAATTACATAATATGTACAAAAACCTTCCTGTCAAGAACCACTCTATCTATTAAAAAAACCTTATCAATATCTGTTGTGTACCTAGTTTTAAAGATTTAAGCATACACAGGGACGGACACACAGCGACAGCGTCTTTGTTTTTTACTATTTAGTCATTAGCGATTATGAATATAATACATATACCTACTAACATATATCTCATATAAATATTAATCTTATTATATTCTATTTAAAGATGTTAACTAATACTAGCTTGCCGCCCGCAGCTTCGCCCGCTTTGTCTAAAACCTAATAAATTATATACTAAAACCTTCCTCTTGAATCACTTTATCTATTAAAAAAAACCGCATCAAAATCCGTTGCGTAGTTTTTAAAGATTTAAGCATACCTACAAAGGGACATAGGGACATAGGGACAGAGATAGCGACTTTGTTTTATACTATGTAGTGATTTAAATATCCCTAATTTATTTAGTTACAGAAAAACTAACTACTATAGGAACAATTAATATGATATCTATTTTTTATTTTTTATATTCACTAATGTTAAAAACCTATTGTGACCTATTCATGATTCATTAATTACATTCGATTTGATTTCATTTGCGCTTCCGGTGTCTCTACTCAACCTTTATGATCGCATGTGACACGTCTCTACTCTCTGCATATAATTTAGCAGTGGTGGCTCAGTGGTGAGACCTCGGACTTCGAATCGATAAGTCCGGGGTTCGAGACCAGGCGAGCGCGCAGGAAATAAATTGATTTTTCAATTTATCTGCGCATGTTGTAACATCACCACTGCTCGAACGGTGAAGGAAAACATCGTGAGGAAACCGACATGTCGAAGAATTAAAAAGTTCGACGACATGTGTCATCCGCCAACACGCACTTGGCCAGCGTGGTGGATTATGGCCTGTACCCTCATAGGAGGCCCGTGTCCCAGCAGTGGGAACGTATATGGGCTGCTGATGATGATGATGATATGTTAATCCAAGTTACCCTCTATATGTGTGCTAAATTTCATTGTAATCGGTTCAGTAGTATTTGCGTGAAAGATTAACAAACACACACACACACATCCTCACAAACTTTCGCATTTATAATATTAGTAGGATGAATAGACTGTCCTTACGTCACCTGTATAAGGAAAAGGTCGTTTGTTACACTGCATTTTGTTTTGACGTGGGCTTCCTTGCGTCATGCTCATGCAGCGAATATTTAATTCACTCATTAGAATACGCTATTTTGATAAATTCAATTTTTATATTTTAAGCATAGATAATATCTACCTATATACAAGCTATATATTAGGTACATTACACAACCATATTTTTCTTAGCATCCAATTAATCTCTTCTCTTTTATATTCCTTTGTTTCATATTATTTTTATAAACTTGTTTCTTTATTAGAAGAAAAAAAGAAGAAAATTATTTTAGCCATTTTTATAGGTACCGATCGTAATGTTATAAGACTACCTGCAGCTGCGGCGTAAAACATAGGTAGGTATTCTATTTATCTAAATATTAATCTTAATTGTACATAACATGCTACATTTCATAAATTTACCACAAAAGTTATGAAATTATCTCTTATCAATTCAGGGTTTCAGCTTATTACCAGTATTAACTTGTTCTTAATGTTTAGATTAATTCTTATCTGATTCTTAACTGCTGACTACATGCTCCTGAAATAGTTTTATGTGTGGTTTTATTGCCTGATAATAAATTAACACCTTAGATACATATAACAGAGAAAAGAAGGTATTGGCTGATAATAGACAAATTATTCGTCATCCATTATAACATCTATGGTACTTCTTCACTTTTGGGTGGTTCAATTTTGACCGTTAAGTTTAAACATAGCCTGTATGTTATATATAGACTATAGTCACTATAGTCACTATAGACTATAATTATAGTATCGTTCCAAATCTGATACAGTTTTTGTTTTCATTCAGTAATTACAGTAATAGTAGTTTTATTATGCAAACCCTATTTTCCATAATGAAAAGATTTCGCTGCAAACCATAAGGATAACCATGAAAAGGATAACCATGAAAAAAGACAAAAACATGAAATTGATGCAAGGTCAATCAACTTAATGTGACTCACTATAAATAATGTTATTATTTTGTGTTACAACGCGACGCGTGACTACTTAAAAATGTATCACCTACATGCCTACACATAGATATACATATATAATAGAGACGAAGCAATTATTCACCGTTCAATTTGTCATCAAAAAGCAATCAAAAGGACATGAATTTATATTATAAGTGTTGTGCCTATTCATTGGGAAAGATGCTTAGATCCATCTTTACAAATATAATTATAAAGTTAATGTCTGTGATATGTAACATCTAAAAATCTGATTATTATTCTAAAATACCAATTTAACGTTTATCAGCAATCCTATATACCATATGTACCACTTGTAGCTGGTTTTCTTCACTACAAAATTAAACATTATACCCATATTATGTCCATAATCAGTATGTGTACTTCATACTGTAATAGGGAAAGATATATCACAGATAATAAAATACTAGTAGATAATAATATATAACAAACTGAAAACGTTTAGTTACATTATTTGTTATTTCTTTCCATTTTTCCATGAATCGCCGCAGCTGTTGACGCAAATTCTCTACAAGAACACAGAGGATATAAAAAGGGGACTATTTATAATAAAGACCATGTTTCCCCTAACTGGGCATTAGCACCATGGGGCATAGACTATAGAATAATAAAAAGGCGAAACAAAAGACCTATGTGTTGGATGCTATTCTATTAAATTTATAAGAGCTATAATTTACTACTATTTGAGAATTACAAATACATTTATTGTTAATAGGTACAATGCAGTATAAAATCGCCTAATTATTTAATTAATTCTGCTCCAATAATCGCATTGTCTAAATCAGATATAACGGTAGATATCAATTAGTAAAATTCAGACTACTTACTTAGTTATTTTCATTGTACCTATTCAAGATTCGATAGGACTTATAAGTACATATTATATATAAATTATAAAAATAAATGAGTAATTGGGTTTCTTTTGAATCACTTAGGTAAAACTTAGGTCGTGGCCGAAAATAATTTACTTCTTTGCCACCGTTATATTCTTGAACAATTCATTAAGAAAAAAAAACCACTGTATTTTTTATCTGTTTGACATTTTGGAGTCCTTTTCTATCTTAGAGTATATATTACAATAGTATAGAGCGAGTGTATTGCACAAATTGCATAGTGCGCATCGTAGGCAGATGAGCTATAGATACTATATAGATGTGTGTGTGACCAATAGGGATGGGTAGGTATCAATTGCGTGTTGAACTATCGATAAGTTATGTAAATAAATATGTATAATAAGTAAATTTTATGTTCAATAAGTCATTAAAGGAAAAATATATGAATAAAGTATAAATATGTAATTTTAAATTTGTTTACCAACTGAATAAAGTTTGTTTATTCCATTTGAATATTAAATATTATTTATGAAATTTTCTTGTATTAATTATAAGTACTTTAAAAAAATATGTTTAATTGGAATATCAGAAAAACGTGAGTACTTTTTAAATAATAAAGTTAATAAAATAAAAGATCGGGTTTAGTGCTATTTTTTTAATAATAAATCAAACAATAATAATAATGTTTTAAAAATGGTAAAAAATATTAAGGAATAATCAATAATTTAAAATGATAATATACCTAATAAATAATATTAATAATTTTTTTATTTAATTTTATCCATTCTACTATCAAAATCTTCAAAATCAATTTAGCGGTTCAGAAAATATATCGTAACATTACATACTTTACATTTACACTATAATACATTCGCATTCATAATATTAGAAAGTGTATCATACAAAACACACCACAAATTTATTTATAATACATTTTTAAAAGAGTTTTAATTTTAAAGTTAAATAAATAATTTGTTAAAATATAGTTCTTCTAGTAAACTTTATATCGAGTACAGCGTTGGTCAGGTCACATCACTACGATCACGTGGCGGCAGTGAGGCGCGCGAGCGAGCCTGCGCGTGTCCGCCTCCCACCTACCCTTCACCCCCGCGATGCTAGATTTATTTTCATAAAAATAAGTATAACAATCGACTTACTGATGAAATGTGATAGTGGATTCCAATTTTGTGTATTTTCTAGTATCGTTTTTGCAAGATAGAACTGCACATTTCACCATGTTTATTCGTAAATATGAAAAAAATCCAGAGCAACGCACTTCGTGAGCACTCAACCACGACTGCGAGCGCTCGCGGCGGGAGCGTCGTGTTGTTCCCACCTGTGCCTACTGTTCCCACTTGGTTGTTCGCACTCTATAGATAGTATATTATATATATACTCTAAGTTTTCTATCCTTTGTTTCCATAGCCTATAATATAGCAACACCTTAAAACACGAAGAATATTGAATATTCCTATGCCTGGGATACACGAACACGAGACTAGTTTTTAAAGGCAATGATGTTATATAAATTTTACATTTTACCATACAATGATTAGGTCGTACTTCTACATTACATGTATATTGTATATGTCGTCGCCATATCGTAGATTTGCTCATTTCATGAAATGATCGATCATTTCGTGAAATGGTCGCATTTCATGAAATGGTTGAATGTCTATTGGCCACATCATGATGTGGTATGAGCAGATCAATGATAAGAAATCGTTTCTCGATATGGTTTTTTCATGAAATGATCAAAATTATTTGATCATATCGTAAAATACATAGTTACATTAATTATTGGCAGAGGCGCTGCAAGCGCTGTGTTTATGTGATAAGATGGCGGCCGCTGGCTAAAATTTAATTATTCGCAGTTAAAAACTTCATAATTCGTTTAATTACAATATGAATAAAGTCATAGCAAAGAATTTAAGACGAAGAGGTTCGAGTACTATGGAAAATGTGGATATCTTATAGGTACTGAAGAAAAAATGCGTCTAAAATCTTACACATAACTATATTTACGTAATATCCTACTATATTATTATAATTGTTTCTTTTTTAAAAAGCGATTCGCTTCTGGCACTCGCCGGCCGCTGCCGCGGCACGCTCGCTTTGCTCGCTCGGCTCGTGCGTTGTTGATCAAAGTCTAACCTAACCTAACCTAACTGTTTTCTATTGCAAAAACCATTCGCTTCTGGCATTCGCCGGCTGCTGCCGCGGCACTAACTTAATTGACAATAAACAAGTTCTTAAAATATTCTGAATTTTTTAAATATTTTATGGACCCCCTATATTTTATACGATCTAGCCAAATGTGGATGACAAAATCGTGAAACGTTGACGATTCAACGATCTGGTCAAACTATTTTGGCCACATCATGAAATGCGACCATTTCGTGAAATGATCAATCATTTCATGAAATGAGCAAATCTGTTTATAAATAAACATTTTCGTTTTTTATCATTCAAATTGGTTAAAAATTAAAATTCTTCAATTATTTCTTAATTATAATTAAAAACTAACATAAATTAATTAATATCATATTTGCAATTCTTATATAAACTAAATATATTTTGTAGTAGGTATGTACAATATCTATGCTTAATTTTATTATTATTATTTTTTTACATATTGTCGATAATGCATACGTGCTTAAAATATAAAAGACTTTTTATATGTACTTAGTTAACTACGATGAATATTTTCCTGATATCTCAAAAAAGTATGCTCATTTTAATAAATTTTATTCCTCAAAGAACGTGAGGAAATCCGATGAAGGAAAATTCAAACGAATGTAAATGGGTTTGGTTTGTTAAAATGCACTTAAATCTTTACCTTAGTATTTTACATAAACTTCCTGTATTCTCAAAGAATTTGCATCTTGTTAGGATTCTAACGAACTGAATAAAGTAACTGTATGTACTTATTAATGTGATAATTACAAATGTTTACTACGAATTGCAGGTCGTATACAACGTCGAAGTTAAGAAAATTGGGCGCCAAAGAACTTCCATTCTTCTTTCGTTTAATAACTGGAGAAAAAACTAAGAACAATGATTTTTCTTCAAACCTACTGCATATTTAAATTGTATATAATGTGTACGTTACAAATAAATTGTTATGAACCTTGACAGTTATAATTATTATAAATAATTACATATAATAATAATTATTATTTGGTGTCCCACAACACAGTAAAGTTCTCTAAAAGGCCTCTGCGTGTTGGATCCGTGTCCCCACGTAAGCCTTCCAAAGGACCGGGTACCTTCCTTATGATGGTACCCGAGTATTATGGAATGAGATACACATAATAATAATTATAATAATTATTTAATTATTATAATAATTATTATTTACTTATATACAATATTACTTATAATATTATAAAGCTTAAAGTTTGTTTGTTTGAACGCGTTAATTTCAAGAACTACTGGTCCGATTTGAAAAATTCTTTCGGTGTTGGATAGCCCATTTATCGAGGAAGGCTATATATCATCTCGCTGAGACCAACAGGAGCGGAGCAATGCGGGTAAAACCGCGGAACACAACACTACTGTTAACCATTCGACCCCGTAGCATCGTGACCTAGAAGACATTGTATATAATCAGCTTATTAGTCCATTACCACTTTGTCTAGAACGCATTCTGTCTAGACACAACGTGGCTACTTATTTTCAGCCAAAAGTATTGCGTAGGCTGGAGTTAATGTGAGCATTAAGACGTAAGGACATAGCAATATTGTAGTACCTATGAACTAAATGTACTAACAGTCAACAGACTATGTTACTAGTTTGAAATTTATTTTTATAGCATTCAAATTATAGCTTTACAAATGAGAAGTTCCTAAAGAATATCTAGCTACATAAAACGGAAATTTGATTGCTCAGGCGAGATCACGGGTGGCCGAGAAGTCAGGCGTCGCCCTGGAATGGCAGAAAGACGCGGGTTCGAATCCCGCCTCGTGATCGAAGTTTTTCTATTCTTTAAAAATTTGTCATTTCTAGGAACTAATACTAAATGTACGTGTGTAATTTACCGAAAGTTTTTATTTCTTATATTATACATATTTGAGTCCAAAATTCAATGTCGTAACGCTCTTATATCATTATCGAAATTACCTATAATAAGTTAAAGACATTTTATTGGATTTTCTATGCGATTAATCTTGATATGAATAAGATGTAGGTATCTCGATGATTCGATCACTTTACAGCAGCGTGCGTTGTAATAATTATGCATTAATAGAAAAAGATTAATTAATTAACTACATAAATAAATTAACAAATTACCTATTTATATTTCTTGTTATATCTCTTGAGCTTAGAAAACTCGACCAAAATGCACAAGAGCATTACAAAGTAGTAAGTACCTACAAACGTTCCTGCTATAAATTGCACTATGAGATTCCGCATTCTTTATAGCCTGCTTGCAATGGAATACAAAGCAGTGCATTAATCCTAGATTATCTAGATTATTTTATTAAAAAAAAGTTAAATTATTATATTCCTTACTTCACATTTAAATGTGGTGTACCTATCTGCTACTTTTTAAAGAGAATAATTATCAACGTGGATAAGAAACTGACCAAGAAGAAATATCACATAATAAAAGTTTAAAGTTACATATCATATCTAGTTACCAACTGCTAAAAATTGCTTGAATATTTTCAAGAGAAATATTTTTCTACAATAAATGTTTTTTTTAGCCACTGTAAGGAAAAATCCTGAGGGACAATCCTCTGCAATTACTGATTTTGTTTTGAGGAGCAAACGACGGACAACGATAATTGCTGATTTTCAAACTCAAACATTTATTTATTGAATTAGACTTCTTCTAGAAGCACTTTTGAATCGTTATTTATTCGATCCATTTAGCTATTATTACTTCAATCTACGTATATTATAATATCACTGATAATATAATACTGATAATATAGGTAGGTATAATCTGTATGTTTATTTTTGCCCTGTCCTGTCGCGCATGAAAAATAAATAGAATACACTGTAATTATACTACTATTGTTCTTTTTGTCCCTGTCCTTGTACCAGTAGGCCAGTGACCTTCATTCGTAAATATTTGATATAATACAAACATATTCATTCTATCATTTGGACATTAGAATCCTATACCTCTCTATTAGTAATATACTTACATCAATGTATAATAAATTTGAAAGTAAAAGGTTAGTCATATTACATTTTGATTAATAAATAAATAAATTTGTAAGAACTATAAGTTATAGCCTTATAGCATTCCTCGATAAATGGGCTAACACCGAAAGAATTATAGTTCCTGAGATTAGCGCATTCAAACAAACAAACTCTTCAGCTTTATAGTATTTGTATAGATTGTTACAAAACCTAGGTAATGTAGGTACCTATAACAAAATTTATATTAAAAAGTGTAGAGGACGAAGTTATAGCTACCTATAAAGTATTTCAACAGGAATTTTTTGTCTGCATCTGGAGTCCATATTGCATTTGTAATAAACTAATAAAGCATTCCAAAAAGAATTATCCCTACATGCGTAATCAAGCTAAAATAATATTATGTTAGAAACTACTTGACGTCAAAAAGTCTTCCGCTAATTTCGTGATCACTCTTATCAAATCATGGCAAACTCGGCTAGTTTTCAGACATTTAATGAATAGCTATTTATTTATTTAATACTAACATAAATCATTTGCAATTAATTACTGTATACTTTGAAATCGCTACGTAGGTAAGTAATATGTGAAAGCCACAATTTTTTCAGACATTACCTCTGCAATTGTTCATGGACGGAGGTTGTCACTGATCACTAACCATCAGGCGACGTCATCAGGCGACAGGTGACGTAACTCATCAGATGTTGGAGGAGATGGCCACTATAACTTAATAAAAAACATACCTATTAAATTAAAATAAAATTTGCTAAACTATAAAAAAACTCCAAAAAAATATTCCCGAATTTTATTAACTTATCTATAGAGGTAGGAAATACATTAAGCAAGTAAGGACAGTTATTTAAAGTGTTGGCCGTTGGGTAATGTCTAGGTATCACTTTCTAAGTAATTAATACTCAATATGCGGTTTAGAGATATTTCATCACTGGTTTTGTGATTAATTGTCGAGTGAATTAAAGGCGTCTTAATACATCTATAGTCTATACTGATATAATAAAGATGAAGAGTTTGTTTGTTTGTTTGAACGCGTTAATCTCAAGAACTCCTGGTTCGATTTGAAAAATTATTTCGGTGTTAGATAGCCCATTTATGGAGGAAGGCTTTAGGCTATATATCATTACGCTGACCAACAGGAGCGGAGATACGCGGGTGAAACCGCGAAGCGCATCTAGTTGTGGATGATATGTTTGGTTTCGATTAAAATAACTACACTACAGATTCCGATTACTGAAACAGATGTGCTGGGTTTTCCCTGTTTACATTCATCACACGTGAATCAGTTTAAATTTATGAATAATATTATATCAATTAGTGTTATCCGATAGACATAGACGTTTCTTGCCATTTTACGCAAAAACTGACTTCACTGATGCATACAGTAAACAATCGATTATCGAACTTCCTTTCTTAAAGTTGGGAATAAATACAGTATTTTATTACAGAATAGCGGCTAAAATAATTAGCTTAACTATTTCTAAACGTTTTCAAAACACATAAAATTATAGATTGTGTGAATGTTCTATAGTTTTAGTGAAAGTTTCTAGATATGCATTATGCAAGTAATTAGTATTAAATAACTGTTTCCTACATATAATGTTAATGTAAGTATTAATATTATATTATATCCTCAAAAGGAAAAGGATAAATGGATTCAATTTGAGGCGTGGCCGTGGGTTCATGCACACTTCTAACCTTATTAGTGCCGTCGCTAAAATGATACGAAAGCGCCTTCTTAGCTCTCCTTTTTCCTATTGTAAAATATTACTTTTTTTAATGTACGGTGTACCTACTTACTTACTTTATGAACGTAACTAGGGAAAAAGTAATGAAAATATAAAATAGATACCTAATTTTTACGCATCTTCGTGACCAAACACTAAAAACTTCATAATTGCTAGATAATTAAATTAAATATGTACTTACGTATTATTATGTGGAACTGTAGTATTCTACGTAAAATCCCTTCTCGGATAAGAGAAAATGATTTTATTTATTTATTTATTGAAACAGAATTATTCATTGTTGATTGTACTTACAGTAATTATAAGTAAGTAAGTACCAAAGCGTACATTTATTGATCTAATAAAACTTAAATAGCCTTAAATATGAAACGAATAGCCTAAAATATGAAACGATTTAGAATTTCAAAGTACCTAAGTATGTACCTATTTAAAAATAGTAATCTGATAATTTTTGTATGAATTATTGTGAGGCAGTGTATGATGGTAACCTACCTACATAAAGACTTGCAAAAGTTTACATAAATAAAAAAGTTTTTGTTTGAAAGAATACTTTGTTGAAAGGCCAATTACGACCGCCGGTTTTTAATATCTATAAATATCGCAGTTAGGTTTGAGGTTTTTTTTGCCTGATTAAAAAAAATCATTCAGGCTTATTTGCCAAAATTTTCAGAATGATTGTGTTGTCCATTGAGACTTTTAGGCTTACACTTTGATCCATTGAAATGTTACATTTTTTAGCCCTAACCTTGCGTTTTTTAGAGGACGCAATTTTGTTTTTTTGATGTGTAGGGGGGGTCAGTGTGAAGCTAAAACCAAGTTTGTGGGGTCGCCACCCTTGTCCCACGGCCGCCATCTTGAAAATAGCGGTTGAAATGGTTTTTACGATATATCTCTTAAACTATTTAACTGATAAAAAAATATCGTTAACATTATTTGTTGCAAATTAAATTCTCTACAACTTTGGTGTAGTAACTTTTAGTCGTAGAACTATAAATAAAAAAGTTATAAGCGAAAATGTTCAGAAATTAGAGCCATTTATATTTTTCAATAAAACTTTTTTTTATCATTTTACGAAGAAATGATATCAGACCATTTTTGTAGATTGTTTTTCGAGGAACAACTTTTATGTACAACATTTTTTCATAACGTCAATAACTAAGGTTTTACAGCGCTCTGAAGTGAGTACTATTTTTCAGTACTCTTAACTATACATATATTGGCTATTGGCTCTTTTCTCATACTCCAGAACAATAGAAGCACACTGCAGAACATTTCAGACCTGCTTTTCGACGTAAAAAAAAGTCGCGCTTCCAGACTTCTACCTCCTGGGTGGTGGGGAAAAGATTATTAGTGATATTGCAAAATTAATTATTAAAAATATTATAATAACAAAAAAAAACCATTACTGATGACAAATTATTATTAGTACACACATAATATAAGTATACTGTATAGTTCAGAGTACTGAAAATTAGTACTCACTTCGGAGCGCTGTAAAACCTTAGCTATTTAATTAATGAAAAAATGTTGTATACAAAAGTTGTTCCTCGAAAAACAATCTACAAAAATGGTCAAATATCATTTCTACGTAAAATTATAAAAAAAGTTTTATTGAGAAATATAAATATCTCTAATTTCTGAACATTTTCGCTTATAACTTTTTTATTGTTGTTGCAGGATCAAAGTTGTAGAGTATTTAATTTGCAACAAATAATGTAAACAATTTTTTTTTATCAAATAAATAGTTTAAGAGATATATCGTAAAAACCATATCAACCGCTATTTTCAAGATGGCGGCCGTGGGACAAGGGTGGCGACCCCACAAACTTGGTGATAGCTTCACACTGACCACCCCTACACATCAAAAAAATAAAATTGCGTCCTCTAAAAAATGCAACCCCAAATGTAACTTTTCAATGGACCACTTGGCATAAAAGTACTCAAAAATTAAAATTCACTCGTCCATGTGTATTTGACACACATATTCTAAATTTTCATGGTTAGAAATCATCTCATTAGAAGCTAACGAATTCGTTCATATGTACTAATGGAAAATTATAATTAAACATAATGTGTAAACGTTTTTACAACAATACCGAGTGCATGTGTTATATTGTCGATTAGATAACGAATAATCGATGTAAGGACGTGACTTCCCACATCATTGTGATTGTAAAAAATTATTCAAACGGCCGGCGGATTGATAAAAATTGCACATTATGATGTTTTGAAATTACTATAATTGAAACAATTATCTAGTTAGTATTAGGTGATATAAAGTTACATTCATGTTTCTTCACTGATTTTATTTTTTAAATCAGTTGACATAATTGTTATTAATTGGGTATAATAGAATAATTTTTATATTTTTGTAGTACTTATTTAAAAAAAAACTCAATCTCAAACATTTATTCATTCAATGAGTCGAATTCTTTTTTTTCTTCTAGAAATCTTCTTTTTGAATCGTCATAACATAGTTTTACCATCCAATCATCGGTTCGGAAACCAGATATAATAATTTACCAATTATTAATCTATTGGTAGATATACCTAGCCTATACCTTTACTACTTAGTAAATTTATTATTCTGTGCCTATAGGTACTACAAGTTACAACACATGGATCTATAATGTATCTGAGTTGTTAATAAGTCATTATAAAGACGTGTAACATTACATCGTTACGGAGTTCCAAAGGGAGCAAGGGAATATAGTCCCTTGAAATTCATCCTGCGTCTCATTTCCCTTGCGTATGTAGGTTATGTACCAACTTATTATCATTTATCAGTTCTATCCAAATACTAATAATAAAAAAAAATACTATAAAAAAATAGAAGAGTTTGTTCTTTATATTGACACACACGTCTAATTTTCATGATAATTTCCATACAACTAATAAGTAACATAAATAATTGCCTTGCATATCGTTTGAAACGTATATTATTTAAAATGTAGGTATTACATATTATCTATAATCGAATAGATGAAATATCTATGATTTCCAGACTTCCAGTATTTCTCTATCTATCTCTATAATTAATATGAATCGTCAAATGTGTTTCTAAGCGTACTCGTAACTCGAGATCGCCTCGAACAATTCGGCAATTTTTTGACGTTTTTGTTAAAACACTAAGAAGGTCTTTATGAAGTGAAAACACGAAAAAAGGCAATACCTACGGTAAAACATCTACCGGGGCAGATAGTATCATATAATAATAGATAAAAGCCTTATCAGGAGCCGAGGACAAGTCTTGTACTTGTCAAATAGGCGATAATATAGATTTCTTGTGTAGAACGGACATTACAAAAAGAAAACTGGATGTTTCAGGTTTGCAGCGAATTATTAAGGAACGCGTTAATTCTGGGTTAATTCGATAAAAAGTTTATCACCAATTTTTGTTTTCTATCTATCTTTTTCTATATACTACATATAGAGAACCTCTTCATGTGCACGCATTTAATTCCTCCCTAATGTTTTCGCCAGCTTCCATCTATTAGGTACATTTCTACGACTTTAGCAAATATATGAAAGTTAATCTTACCTTCCATGTGTGTCAATTTTGAATAGCTTAACGATAACCAGCAATTCCTGTGGTCATTAGGATAATATTTATTATTTACACGATTATAATTACTAGTAAAATATTAAATGGAAAGAAATTTGTTACGCCGATTAGCAACATATTGTCTTCGATTGAGGTACTATTAAATAATAAATAAACCAACTACATACTTGTAATATTATCAGCTCAGCTTAGAACTAAGTAAATCCAGGGTATAAGCTTTCACCATTTCGCACCACAACCAATGTTACATGTGCAGGTTACTTCATCAGAATCATCTCAACATATCGTAATTTTGAATCATTTTACGCACTAAGTTTCATTCAAATCGAGCTATACGTTTTTGCGAAATTCAGTATCAAACATTATATCAAACTTACAATCTTACTTCTTAAAAATTACAGATGTTTTCAAACATTGGCTTTCAAAAAAAAGGTCCTTGTTTATAAAGCTATGAAATGGTACAAACATCGATAGCATTCGGCATTGGTATGATGTCATAATGATTTTGCCGCACCACAGTCCCATGGCCCAGTAAACCAATTTGAGAACGCTACTACAATCGATTAGCCTTCATTCAAGGCTAGATTCTTGAAAATTCAGCGGTTATCATCCAATCCTATCTATTGGTTATATTATTGTTATCTATTGTCTGATCGTAATAGCCTAGTGTTAAGTATGCACTCTAATAATAAATAAATAAATAAATAAATATTTCAGGACAATTTTCACACACGGCACGATCTGATCCCATACTAAGCTTTCGCTTGTGTTATGGAAACCAGATGGCTGATAAACATACATATATAATTTTAAATAAATACTTATATAGATATTATGTAACACCCAGACACAGAGCAAACATCTATGTTCATCACACAAATATTTGCCCCGGGTGGGAATCGAACCCACGACCTCTGGCTTGGAAGGCAGGGCCACTACCAACCAAGCCAACCGGTCAGTCAAATCAACTCAGTCAGTCAACTCTTGATTTCTTGTTTGTTTTATGCGATTATGATATTTTATTAGAAACTAGCTGTACCTCCCAGTTTTGCCTGTACACTGTCGAAGATTGGTTATAGCTGGAACTAACTTGGAATCCTTCGTGGTCTCCTGCACAACACTGCTGAAGATCATCACATAGAGACAGACATCATTTTTTTATATAAAGATGTTATGACTTTTAACGGATTTAAAACGTAATTTAAGTATTAGTAAGTTAAAATGTAGTTTAAGTTATAGTATTTGTCTCGATGCATTTAGCATTTTACTAGGAGCATGGTAACGGTCAAACTGAGATGTTTCATGACTTGACGGTTACCATATTAAAAAAATATTGAATAAAAACTACCTCCACCTAAAATGAATAAAAAAATATAGTAAATACCATACTGAAAAGTCTATATAAAATCTAATATTATATACAAGAATGTATTCTAATGACTCATACTCACACTACACTCCACATTGTTTTTATAATGACTCATAAATCACATAATAAAACACATTGTTTACCCTAAAATAAAGAGATAAAGATGTTTTAGGATCATGTAATTAAATTTTCATCCGTGTCTTGCCTCAGCGCATAGTAATAAAAGTCAAGTTTATATTTAACTAGCTTTCCACCCGCAGCTTCGCCCGCGCAGTCAAAGTAAAACCCGCATAGTTCCCGTTCCCGTGGGATTTCCGGGATTGCGTCATTTTCCCGGGATAAAAAGTAGCCTATGTCCTTTCTCGGGTATCAAAATATCTTCATACCAAATTTCATGAAAATTGGTTCAGTACCTAGTTAAGGCGTGATTGAGTAACAGACAGACAGACAGAGTTACTTTCGCATTTATAATATTAAGTACCTATAGAAGTATAGATTCTGTAGCAATGAAACAATTCAAGGTGGGGGGTAAAGTTACCACATGCCAAGCTTACATTAAAATTACGGTCAATTACATGACTGGAACAATACGTTAAATTATAAATGAATATATAGACAATTAGTGGAAATTTGTATGTTTATTGAAATTGTACCTACTTATGATTACCAGAATATACTTAGGTAGGTACCTACAAAGTTTACTAACACATGAAACAGCTGACCTTTTTAAAAATTTCTTATTTTACCTTAGTTTAATATATTGTATTAATAATTAAACATAGCTTTTTACAACTTAGACATACAAGTTAGATTTCCAAGTTGATGTGTTTAGTTACTTTTATAAATTCCGTATAATAAACATTATTGACTCAATTGTTCTTATAATAAAAATTTATAAGTAAGTAATTCTACTTACATTTTTTGCGAGTTGTTATAAAAACTCAATTATATATTATAATACAATTTTGTTATTCTAAGGAAGAACCTTCTAGATTTTAAGAGATAAATAAAGTTTGGAAACACTAGCATCAAACTGGAATAGTTTAAACTTTAGATAATAACTTCGGTTTTCTCGGGATCTTTGTTCTTCCATTTCAGGTAACTTACCTAACCTGTATGAGTGAGAAGTATATTTATATATTATTTTTTCTTATAAATTGCAATAAAATCTAAATATATTTAGATGAAAGGATATACATATAATAATATATGCTTACCTTCATTCAAATATTTTGTAGATTTGAATAATTGTTTCATTTAGTTAATTCTTAAAATTTGCTTTATTATGGCCTGATTTCAAATCAATGATTTCATAATAATGAACGAGATAAAAGCAATAGGTAGTACTTACCTATATTATCATAAGTTTATGATATGATTTTTTATTTTATTATGTATTTAACGATAATAATTAATTATAGCTATATAATTATTAAGGTACCGTGAAGATAAGAAGGTAAAACCCCGACATAATGTACTTACTTGTAAGATAAATACGAGAATTACTTTACAGTTTACGGGTATTAGGTAAGTCTGAAAATCACGTCTTTCTGAACCTATATAAAATTGAACATTTAACAACTGCAATATACATACATATCTATACTAATATTATAAAGCTGAAGAGTATGTTTGTTTGTTTGTTTGTTTGAACGCGCTTATCTCAGGAACTACTGGTCCGAATTGAAAAATTCTTTCGGTGTTAGATAGCCCATTTATCGAGGAAGGCTATAGGCTATATATCATCACGCTAAGACCAACAGGAGCGGAGCAATGCGGGTGAATCCGCGCGGCACAGCTAGTTACTAATATGTAGGTGTAATAGGATTAAAACTACCTACTTTTATTCTGTGTTAGTACGTAGAGTAGGTAGGTACTTAGAGTGCCTAATATTAAGTAACCAAATATTGAAATACCGGACTGTGTCAAAATATATTTCGCTTTAATAAAGTATCATTAATCATAATTAGATTATCAAGAATTAATTATAAGAATGACCGATAATAATTTGCGCAATTCTAATCAGTCACGTTTCTATAAATTATCTGCATTAGAATTTTATGATTTTTAATTTCTTGTAAAAAAATACCACAAACATTTATTAGGAACTGCTTTCCGATATATGGATTACTTCAAAAACTTTTGGCCTTTTAGATTAATCAAACAGATAAAATAGAATAGTAGGGACGTATCTACACGTTGTTGACATTTTTACACTTATGTTTTATCTAATATAGTGAAATCTTTTTTTGCTTTGATATGTAAATTACTACATATTATTATTTAGATGTGTTATTTATTAAATAGGTTTGAAGTCGGTGACAAGCACTAAGCACTTAGTATTAAGCCCATGTTAAGCCGCGGCCACACATTGGATTCAACTTTGCGTCCAATATTGGCTATAATTTGAAATGATCAAACTACTGCACTATACATTGGCTTCAATGTCAACTTTGTAACCAATCAATGGAAACAGACTAGCTCATTGGGCCAGTCCCAACTGTGGTAGTAGCAGAGAAGCGAAGACGATGGACGATAATTTATTTGCACTAGCGGCTTACGCGTACGAACTAGGTACATATACATATGCTTATTACTTGCATCAGACAAGTAATCAACGAAAGAAAAGGCGATGGTGGATGATAAAAATGCACACTTCAGACGACTGACAGAGACGATATGTGTGGCGCGAGCGCGGCGTTGTGTCCA